>APFE031025515.1:53600-90008 GCA_000404065.3 Pinus taeda | reverse complement strand
AAATTTGATTCTTCTTCTTCTTCTGACACGTGTCCTGACTCATAGTACTCTCCTTTGCCTGAAGCCTTGAAGGCAGATTCTCTCCTGTCTGATGGACCTCCTTTCCTCATTTCATAAGCAGTTAGAATTCTGTGCAGCTGTGACATTTTAACGTTTTGTAGATTCTCTTTTTCTTCTATTGCAGAAACTTTAGATTCAAACCTAGGGGACAAAGATATTAGAACTTTTTCAACCACAACAACCTCTTTTATTTCTTCACCCAAATTTTTCATACAATTAACAATCTCATCTACACAAAGAAAATAGTTAGCCACACTTTCATCGTTGTACATTCTGAGATTTTCATACTGAATTCTGAGGGTTTGAAGTTTTGCTCGCTTTACCTGATCATCTCCTTCATAGCTCAGAACTATCTTGTCCCATATTTCCTTTGCGGATTTAAATTGCATAACCTTCATGAATTCTGATTGAGATATACATCCTAGAAGAGTATTGACTGCCTTTGCATTTGTTTCATATTTCTTCTTCTCAGCCAGATCTGTAGGAGTTGTTGATGGAAAAGCATACCCTATGTCTATGATATCCCAGACTTCTGTACCAAGAGTTTGAAGATAGGAAGTTACTCTTACCTTCCAATATACGAAGTTTGTCCCATCAAAAATCGATGGCCTGATTGATGCTTCCCTCTCGTAGTTGCTCATAATTATAGAACTTCCTTCAAGCGATCAAGCTTCTTCAGAAGGACCTGCTCCGACACCAATTGTTGGAAATAACACTGAGAGGGGGGGTGAATCAGTATTATCAAATTCTTTTCAATATATCTTCCAGATTTATACTTTAATTTATTCTTTAGATATTGATCATTATTTTGTATATCAGTACCATATAATAATGAGTAAGAACAAGAAAAACAGATAATCACACCAAGGAACACCAGATATAAGGTGGAAACCAAATGTGGGTGAAAACCACTTGCTGCAATATGTCTCTATCTTCTTTCAATTGGAAACTTCTTTTACAATGATTTTGTATGAGTGCAGTCCTTTACCAGTACGCAGGCTGCAACATGCAGAGAGCTACAACCCTCTCTCGTTTTCCAGTCTCTCCTAGAAGGGAGCTACAACCCCCTTTGCTCTTCTACTTCTTTAAGGACCACGTTTCATTAATTTTCAGACTGGATCCAAGAACATCAAATAATCATCAAGTACATGTGTATCAACCAAACTCCTTATACAATCAACCAATGAATCACAAAATTTCTCAGAATGCTGTAAACAGAAAGGCAATACCAGTAATCTAAACCCGGAACTCTGCAACAAATAGATAAAAGGCAGCCAACAAATACTTCAAGAAAAGTGCGCAACTTCACCAATATAAACCTGCAAATATCCGCATCTCTTCTGTGTCTAAACTGCGCAGATCCGCACCTGATATTTCTTGTGCTCTGCGTACCTCCGCACCTAGCCCTTCTGCTGAACTACGTACCTCTGCCAAGATCCGCACCTGCACTGTCTACCCAACAACGCACCTCCGCACCTGATCCTTCTGTTTCTCAGCGTACCCCCGCACCTGCGCCTTCTGCTGCGACGCGTACCTCTGCACCTGAGCCTTCTACTGTGCTGCGTACCTCCACACCTTATCTATGGATCGCCTGCGGATCTCCACACCTGAGTTGTGGATTGCCTGCGGACCTCCAAATAGAGCCAAATTAACAGTCCACAGACTGTCAGATCCACAGATCTGATCACGCCCCCAAAAGATCATGACCTATCAACAAATCCGCCTTTCACTTTACAGATTTCACCTTGATTTAGATCTAGCTTTTTAAACCGATTACCCAAAATTTCAGATCTTAAGATATTAAAATTTCACAAGTAACTAGCCAAGTGATCTCCTTTCCTTTTTATAGGCAAGCCCTTACCCAAACCATGGGACAAAACCATCGAAAATCAATACAAGGGATCCAAACCGGGATTCAATAACGTAGATCCTATACCATGGAAGAAAACCATAGGATCATGAATGACGGGCTAAATACCAAGGGCCAAACATAAGAACTCCCACGTGTGCGCGCTTCTCTGGATTGGAGTGAGTGAACTGGGGTCCGCACCTTCTGAACAGAGAACCTGCAGGTATGTCTGCACCGCTTGGTCGGCGTACCTGTGGCTCCACAACTTCTCTTAGGATCACCTGCAAGTATCTCGTTTTCAATGATTTTGAGTGCCTGACTGAGATCTGCCACTTGAGTGAGTTGCCATCAAGTACAACACCTGTGCCATAGTGCCAAACCAGAATCATAATGCCAACAGTAAATTTTCTCATAATTGTTTGTTGATAAAAAAGAAAATGGTATGAGTGGCATCACTTCAACCTTATCGGATTTTTGTGAGTGGTTGGAGATAAGTTCTAGAAATATTTATTAGAGTTTAAGATTATTTCTTATCATTATTTGTAGATATTAAAAATAAATTTTTTGATTATTGTTTGTTGATATAAAAGAAAATGATTTCTTAAAATTTAAGATTATTTTTTATTATTATTTGAAGATATTAAAAATAATTTTTCTCATCATTGTTCAGTGATATAAAAGAAAATGTTACGAGTAGTATCATTTAAATTTAATGGGATTTTTATATTTTATTTGGTGTTGTTAGTTTACATACAAGTTTTGGAATATTTTTAGAATTTAAAATTATTTTTCATCATTATTTGTAAATATAAAAAAGTAATTATTTCTCATAATATTTGCAAAATTTAAGGGGAGTATGTAACATCTTTTTGTTGTATGTAACACTATGTTAACCTAAACTAAGAGAAGCTAGGTATGATGTGTAAAAATGAAAGTAAATACTTTATTATTAAATAAATAAAGATAAATTAATCTCTTGGAAAAAGAGACACCAATAGATGAGATTCTTGCCAAATGAAATTCCATTGGTGAATGAGAATGGATAACTCTTTCATGATAAGACTTCTAGATAAAATTATAGATAATCTTAATGTATTGGGACATAAATATCCATAAGGTTTCTTAGCTTGAAAAAAAAATGCTTAGTTTAACATAAAAGGATTGTAGAGCGAAAGGTAAGCTTTTATGGGAATAGCCTCTCGTGAGAGAAAGGTGAGATTTCCATGAAAAGCCTAGGCAAATGGATAAAAATATCCACCTAAAATCCCAATGCCTCTAAAGGAAACCATATCATGAAAGGGGGTATTAAATACCCATTGAAGAAATCAACATGAAGTAGTTGATCCATGGAAAGAACTCTAAGCTTGGGGGTGGGTGAACTTGAGGTATCCAGTTCTAGGTTGGGTGGCGATGCTCTATTTTCCAAGTGACGATTCTTTCAACTAATTTAGTTGGCTTTAATTGCTTGGGATGTTTTGCATGTGGCTCCTTACTCTTTATGTTGTCCCATCTATAAACTTATGAATATAATTGCATTGCGCTATCATATGGTTCATAACTCTTGATGTTGTTGAATTTTTAAGTGTATGAGTGTACTTCCATGTATAATCTTTGTTGATGAGATGATGGAATAATTATGCATGTGATGAAGTCCTATTGAATCTAAATTTAATCGAAGTTAAATTGGGGGATGGGAGCCTAGTAGGTAATTGTTAATATTGGGTCATGGAGGTATGTGACAAATGGTATGAAAGATGTAAGTTTAAATATTGTGGCCTAAGGGCCAACTCACCTCTGTAAGATATGAATGAGTGTAGGTACTAAACTAAGTCCTACACAAATAAGAAGTTTCAACAAAGTGTTTGGATATAAATTGCTATAAGAAAAATATTCCAGAATCCATATAGGTTGAAATTAAATCTTAAAATAATTTGGAGAAGGACTTTGTAGCCATAGCATGTGAATATTATATCTATTATTTGTAATCAAAGGTAATTTTGAACTAAGGTTGTTTGAAATTAGGGATTTTGAAAGAACTACACGTTATTTTAAAGAGGAGTGAAATCTCCTATATTTATTTTCAAACATGTAACTAGTTGTGTTTCCAATTGCATATAAGGATCAATTAAAAACAAAAGTAGGCCATCAAATCACAATTACTTAGAATGGGTTTAGGAATTTGTTAAAATATGTTTTCAAATAGAACCCCGATAATGTCAATTATTGACTTGAAACAAACTTGCACATTTAAAAGAAGAAAGCATGGCTGATTGAACTGCAAATTGGGCGAATGAAAATTGTAATTTTGAATATTTATGTAGATACATAGCCATGCCATAAGTATAAAATCGTAATTTATGATTGCAATCAAACTGAAATTTCAAATGTGATTTTAATAACATTGAGAAGGATTACGATAACCCGATGTTACACGTTGTAGATTTTGTGTACCAACTATAACTTATACAGAGTTGACAAAGTTTTTTACTACAACTAGTGATCGTTAATCATTTTCATCAAAGTTTCAACTATAAAATGATGAAATATTTCCTGAGTTGTAAAAGAAACAAATTCCTTTAAAAATCTGTGTCAAAATGGGGTCCATGGAGATCAACACAAACTATTAGTGAGGCACATGCTTTCACTAATCCTATTTGTGTTGATGCCTCCTCTGCAAGGAAAATTTCGTTCCAATTCTCAGCTCTTTCATATTCCACAAGATCATCCATTAAATAGTGAGGTGCTTGTTTTATTTAGTTCATTTCATTGTCGAGTGAGTTCCTACCTAGTCAATTGAACTCATGTGGTCGATTTCTTATTCACTAAAACTTATTCCTTCCTACAGGCCATATGGGGCCATATAGGCTCATATGCTATTGCTATTTCTTTTCCTGGTCAAATTCCTCCATTTCATGGTCGATTTGAAGGGTTGGTTTGGAGCGAGTGAAGGTAGACCAGCCGAGTTCCAGGGTGGGGGATTTAAATCTCTCATTCAATCCCAACTGCAAGTCTCAATTTCCAGTCAAATCCTCTCCATTAGTCACAACCTATTATTGGCCAAGGGTAGAAATATTCAATAGTTAAGGAAATGGAAGAGAATTAAGTTCATTGTCACGCAGACCATCACTCAAGAAAAGATGGATTATACACTCTCAAATATAGAGATTTGGTAGGATACGAAGCCCCATGCCAAGAGCGAATTAGAGGAATGAGTTACTGCCTTAGTGAAGTTGGAGGTGAATGATGAAGGAGGCATTCATGTCTTTTTTGAGGCCATGATACTCCACATAGTTAATTACATTAATAATATTATGAGTTCTTATTGCTACTATTAATTTGTTTTTATTATATTTAAAGAAATTGAGTTTAAAAGTACAAATGGTTGTTAGAGGGTGTGTTATTGGTAGATTTAAAGCACAAACCACATATTGCCAACTTGAGTGGCAACTAAAGTTTCCCTTGCCAATCTATAATTCTTCCCTCTCCACTGATATGGAGGCATTCATTGGTGGATTGAGTTGCCACAGAATCATTCAATGGATAATACTCATTCAGGTTGACATGCCTTAAAAGAATTCAGTGGGTAGGTACTATCCTTATTGCCATCCCATAGACACATCCCATTTAGATAATGGTTATCCACTTGCTTTATTCACTAATCTAGAGATGTTTCGATAATAAGCATAATTGTGGATAATGATTATCCTTAATTGCATGTGGATTAATCATAAAATACCTTTGACCTCATCTCCTCCCCGTGTGCAATGACAATGGATACAAATGTTTAAAGGAAGAGTAGGTGAAGACTAAAATCAATGCTACTATATTCAGTATTGTGATCATACTTTCATTTATACAAGAAAATTATTTACATCATATTATATGTTTGTCCATGATTCATCATTTGTGTAAGAAACCACTGGATCATGAAGTGTTCACTAGTATTCTTACATGTATTTTGTATTACATAACTTGTAGCATGTAAATGTTTTCATTTTGTTTTATCGGGAGAGATAGCTCGATGCATCAAATTATTGATTAGTTGAGAACAACAAGGATAATTATGGATGGTTAGGCCCTATCTGATTAATGTTCCAACCACCCAAGATCTCATGGGAAGATGTGGGTGCCTGATCCATAAATAAATCAATCACTATCAAGATAGGCCACTTCCCTTCACTAACTATAGCTACCTACACAAACATGTCTAGCATGCTCAAAGCAAGTGCACCATAAGTAATGCATGGTCATGACATCCATCCGAGGTAGGTATGTTCCATAGAATTAAGAGAGTACGATATCGAGGGTAGGGTTCAAACGGAATGGGATTTTTTTCTCTTCTCATTTTAGACCTTCAAAATATAGAATGGGGTATTGTCTTGGGGGTTACCCATGACAGGGCATCAACATGACTGTGTACTTTTATTTTTTCCGATTTTTCCAAAATGAATATCTTCATTTTGCATAAGAGGAAAACCACTTCCCTTGACACAATGTGACTGCATTTCATTAATGGTTGGTACCATTTTTATTTACCATCATCTAAAAGATTAAAATACCTAGAGTTTCACAATAAAGAGCTACTCAAGGATGCCAAGACCTTAAAAAATTGTTGCTTTGTGATGGTTGAATGTGTTCAAACCATTTAGATAATGTGCAAGGCCATAGTTATAAAAAACCCATTTATTCAGAGGCATAATTTCTCCTCCTCGCGTGACACTTGACTTTTCACCAATTATCACGTTATTTTTATTGAACATTGTTACAAGTGTTTCCTCTGCTCTTCTGGTCAAGCTTCCCAAAGAAAAAAAAAAGAAAAGGTGGGTCAACCTCAATCCCTAATCAATATTAAAATCTCTCTACATGACACAAATTATGGTTAGAAAGGAAATATGATTCTTGAGATTTTCAAGCAAAAGTTGATCACAGTTAAAAGGAGTTCCCTATGTTCCATGCACCCAGATCGAGTTCGATTCTCATGATGGATTTCCGAGTTTAGTTAGAAACTTGTTCTCTAGCAATGTGAGGTTTGTTTTGTGTAGAGTAAGATTTCCAGTAAATATATTCATAATGAAGGAGCCTAAAAAGTTATGTTTTGAAAATTTGTGACGAACAAAACTTCAATCAGGAAAGGTAAAAGTTTTCTACATTAGTATATGAATTAAAATATACATATATACATGATGGGAAAACATTAGCAAGCTTTCCAGTGAAGGTTAGTTTTAATTTTAGCTTTCATGTGTGTGGGCATGATTATGTGAGCTATTTGTTTTATGCATAAAGCATCTCATAAGTATACAAATACTTTCTCCTTGGAGTTAATAACTTACACTATGCTTGAAGGATGTATGTTATCCTTCATGTTGCATACGATGAATGGATATTGTACCAAATGCATGATGTGTTTACATGTAGGTGCTTACATATATGTATGGTTCACATGTATGGCTCATGTGTTTGGTTACAATGAGTTGCATTGATATGATTACATGCCTCGATGGCTCAAAATTTTCACAAATTACCATGATTTAAGAATTGAGTTAAGATACTTTACAATGGCTATAGTTGAGCTTGATGAATAAACCAAATTTGATTTAACCTTTGCACTTTAACTTGAATTTATCAAGACTAATTATGGTATTTCATACACCATGATGGATAGTTATAATAACATTGTGGGGAGAAAGGAACCATGAAAGGTTATATGGAAACAAATAATTCTAGAATATGTTCTATAACATAAAACCTTGAAATGTTGTAGTAGAATAAAGAGTAATGCAAAGAAATGGCACAAAATAACACTAAGAATATTCCAATAAGTAGAAATGGTCAACCATAAGTAGGTTTCCTTTTTAATTATGCCTACTTATTGAATGTTATGAATTATGTGAAGATTAAATCTTTATTATAAGTGTGGAAGTTCTCCCAAAACTTAAGTTGTTAAGGCATAAATACTCTATACCATGATTTAAAATTTGGTTCAAGATGTCTACATAATGTTAGATGTTCATAGTAGAGTGGGAGGAATGAAAATTTTTGTAATAATTCTAAATTATGTTTATTACATCGAAAGTGGGATGATGGATTTTAGTGATACGGTCATCGTATTATTCTACTTATATTAAAATTTAATTTATGAGTCATATGATGCTTATACAAGGAAATAGCTTAATAAAATTCAAACTAATGTCGGTAAGGATAGTCCAATCAAGGACATAATTTAATGGAATAAATTTTATGCTTATAGAGATCCTAAGAAAGGATGATATATGAAGGAGGAAATGTTGAACTCTTATAAGGTAACTCACAAGAAAAAATAGATAAAATGTCAAGTGTTTTTGTTCCATAGATCATGGCCAATATGAGGAAAAATAAAAAATTAAAGTATATAAATGGAACTATATAAATCATCAAGAAATAAGTTCATGACATCCTATCAAAATTAAGAGAAGCTGATGGTTAATTAAGTGGGTTCCATCCTAGAACAAATTTTGAAGGTTTTATTTAAATTGTATCTATTTATGAAGGTTTCCATGGAATATTGTTAAGACAAGTCTCTGTATATGGTATGAGACTATGTATTTTTAATATTGTCTTTCAAATTAATATTTTTATGCATCTATATGTAATGATGCAATTCATTCTTTGATGTGGCTTTTCCACTAGTTGAACCGTTTAAATTTCACCCTAAGGGGGAAAACACTTCAAATATACACTACTCAAAGGAACTAAATCTTACTAGATCATTACTAAGATATTTAGTAGCAACGTGCATATTTAATTGGACATGCACAGTTTGGAACCTACATGTTCCTTTTGAGTAAAGAAACATCTCAATAATTAAAGCTAAGAGATGTAAGAGGCATCTAGATTGAACTAGGGTCAGAGCTGTGAAGTGTATGCACACGTAATACAAGTCACTGTATGCATGATAATGTATGACTGAACAGGAAGGTCATTGGGATTGGCACCCAACAGTACATCTGGTGTAAGTACATAATAAGAGTAGCTCCTAGTGCTCCTTCATTAATAGAAATAAGACAATATTAAGTACAAGCTCAAGTTCACTCAAATTCCAATGTGTAAATTATTGCAATTCATAGTTTCAAACCTCAAACTTCACATTGATTTGAATATCCATCTAGATAAAGATGGGATTTGTTAATATCTCACAAATAAGAACCTTTCAAATATGCAACAGAAGAACATGATTCTAGTAGAATGATTGTAGATCTTACAAATGTACATCTTCAAAGAAGTGATAAGATAAAAATGATCTATATGCTTCTACTATATATAAACAAAGTATACATGATTTATGAAAACATAAATGAAAAACATATTAGATATGGGGGTGCTCAATGCAATTTAAGTAGAAATAAGAGCAATTCAGAGTAGCCTAATGAATAACATGAATTTGCACTAGATTCGGAACATGATTGTCTGAATTAATAAACAAATTCTTGATAAACCTAAAAGGATTCTTATTAATACAACTTATGATGATCTAAGGATCTTATGCTAGTAATAAAATAATACATGCACCAAAGGGATGACATCTAAAAGATTCTAGAAGAGAGAGGATAATAAACCATACAATAGCTCCTTGTTAAATCAATAAGATTGTTTAACCATATTCGATGGCTAAATGGTACTCGTAATCAATACTATTGTAAAAGAAAATTAGTTTTGATAAAATTATATCTAACAATATATTCAAATCAATTAACAATTGCACAATTTGAAATAAATGTTTTGTACCACTATTTCTATCAAGAAATATGGGAGAAGTCTACCTATTAGATTGCATTGACAGTGTTGTTTGGTTTTGAATATGAATACATAAAAATTATTTGATAAAAAAATTGTTTTAAGGAATTTAACAATTTATTTGGTTTCCAGGAAATGAATTTTATTCTACCAGGTTATGATCTAGTGTTAAGGTGAAGTATCCACATGTTAATGACCTAGGTTCACACCCTGGTATACATAGTACCCTTGAATGTAAGAGATTGGGGAGTGTGAAAACATTGTAACCTTCATTCATGACTCATGTATAGGAGGTGTATGTAATTACATACTAATTGTTTGATTGATTTTGAATATACATTGAATTATTCATGGTCAATAAGGTGTTGGAAGTAGTGTTAAAAGGAGCAACAACAAATTATATGACATGATTAATTTATGTATGGAGTACTTTTGAGTACCAAATGATTATTTTATTGGCTAAAGACAAAGTTAAGGTTGTTATTAGACTTCAAATATAACATTGAAGTCCATACTAGACTAACTATCATAGTCAATAGTCTACTATTATTAAGACCAGTCTTGTGACCGATTAAATTCCAAAACTCAAAGTCGTTGGTATGATAAAGTTGTAGTATGCATGATTACCTCATGATGTAGGAGCATCCATCTAAGGGCACCATGACCAGGTGTTGGTCTCCTCCAAGGTGGAACGTTTTATCAGTGTTTGGTTTCTTTATGTTTAATTGGTCAAAGCAGAATGTAGGAATTTATTTCTTTTTAATTTCAGTATTAGTTAGGGAACAATCTAGTTAGTCAGGGTCACTATCACAATTGTTTGTCTTTAATGAATAGTTGTTTTATAACTGTTTCTTTCAGTTTAGGAAAAAATAAAATAATGTAAAATGTAAAATATTACAGTGCAAGCAAAACCAAATGCATAAACAATTATGTAACTAATAGAATAGACAACTGAAAAGTAACTATGCATAGTTCAGATAACCGTGAACAAAAAAGTACAAATACAAAATTGTAAATCATTATGAGATTCAACATATGAGTATAGTAATAGAAGATAGAGAAAGATTTTATTTCATTTCGAATCCATCCATCTGTAACAGCCATTGACATGTCTATTTATGTTTTCTAGTTATTGAATAACCCATAATAAATAGATACAATGCATACACATTTCTTTCATTTTATCCTCTAAATAATTGAAAGCAGACAAGAGAAATTACATGAGAACCCCAGCATGAAGGCTGGCTAACTACAAGCGGAGTCCACGATCGAAAGAAACATGCATGGTTCGAATAAGTTCAACCCAGAACGAGAAAACAAATGTCGAGTAACCACATTCGGGACAGAGGTAACAAACATAAACCAAGAATTAGAGACTACTGAGGTCAGTCCTATTGGCGAGTAGTAAGCCTAAACAAGAAATCCCAACTTATGACGACAGCTTGTCCACAGAGGTTTTGTTAGACTAGATCAGTGAACTAGATAAATATTTTGAGTGTGAAGAGGTCAGTGAATACCATAGAGTCAAGTTCGTTGCGACAAAGTTGAAGGAACATGTAACCCTATGGTGGGACAATGTCCAAACAGAGAGAAGGAGGTCGAACAAGTTGCCAATCAAGAAATGGTCAAGGATGGTGGTCAAGTTGAAGGGTAGATTTTTGCCTAAGGATTACCAGATTGCACTACATCAACAAGTGCAAATTCTAAAGTAGAAACAAATGACAGTAATGGAGTACACTAAAGAATTTTATCGAGTGAATTTAAGGGTTAGTTATACAAAGGACACCCCAGAGAAAATAGCCAGGTATGTAAATGGTTTAAGGTTAAAAATATTAGATGAAATTAATATTATTTCCTTGAAAGACATCGAAGAAGCATATGAGAGTGCTATGAAAGCAGAGGAAAAGATCACTAGAAAACAAAATGTTAGTAGAGGACGAGGAACCAGCAGAGGAAGAGGACAATCTTATGGTAGAGGGAAAACTGCTAGCAGTAATGAAGAAGGCAGTAGTTCCAAAGCTTCTGGAACAACAGAAAAAGGTGACATCATGAGAGGTGGCAGGCCATATCAGTGAGTCAGGGGAAATGGCTGAGGTAGGGGAGCTAGTTATCAATATTACAGGTGCCACAAGTGGGGGCACATATCTTTTGAGTGTCCTGAGGCAGAACAAGTTGGATAGAGGGGTTTGTATGTCACACATGTAGAAGAAGCAGAGGCACTTCCCCAAGAAGCAGAAAATGTGCCAGAAATAGGGGAAGCCTTAGTTCTGAACAAGCTGTTGCTGAAACTAGCCAAAGAGATAGCTAAACAAACTCAAAGGAAAGCTTTGTTTCAGACAGTTTGTAAGTCACATGGTAAGTGTTGTAAGTTGATTATCGATAGTGGGAGTATAGACAACCTAGTAGCCACGGAGATGGTGGAGAAATTGGGGTTGAAGCAGTTGAAGCACCGCACTCCTTACAAGGTATCATGGCTGCAAAAATGCCATCAGTTGTTGGTAGATGAGCAATGTGAAGTCGAGTTCCATATCGGCAGATATAAGGATAAGGTCATTTCTGACATAATTCCAATGGATGTATGTCACATACTGCTAGGTAGGCCATGGTAGTATGTCAGGAAGGTATTACATGACGGGAAGACAAATTGTTATAAGTTTGTCAAAGATGGGATAAAGCACACACTTGTGCCCATCAAGGAGGAAGGGACAGTGGGGACAAGCGAGATGATAGTGTTGTTAATGGGTAGAAAATAATTTTTGAAACAAGTTGAAGACATCGAGGTGAGCTATGTTATTGTAAGAAGAGCAAAGACGATGCTGCTACACACAGAGGTGTCAGATTTTCCCATAGAAATTCAACAGATGTTGTAGGAGTTTAGCGATATAGTGGTGGATGACTTGCCAGATAAACTGCCCCCTAAGAGAAGTATAAGTCATCATATTGACTTTACACCTAGAGCAAGTTTTCTAAATAAGGCAGCATATTGGATGAGTCCTAAAGACAATGATGAGATTAGAAAAAAGGTGCAGGAATTGCTAGATAAAGGGCTGATAAGGGAGAGTTTGAGCCCTTGCGCAGTTCCAACAGTTCTCGCTCCCAAGAAAGGAGGAGAATGGTGAATGTGCACAGATTCAAGGGCCATCAACAAAATCACCATCTGGTATAGATTTCCACTACCACGGATGGATGACATGATGGACTGCTTGAGCGGGGCAACATATTTTTCTAATATTGATTTGAAGAGTGGGTATCATTAGATTCAAATTCAAGAAGGGGATGAGTGGAAGACAACCTTCAAGACTAACGAGGGACTCTATGAGTGGTTGGTAATGCCATTTGGACTGGGCAATGCACCCAATACCTTTATGCGATTAATGAATGAAATGCTGAAAGAATACATTAGGAAGATCATAATAGTGTACCTGGACGGCATATTAATTTTCAACAAGATGAGAGAGGAACACTTTCAACATTTTCGAAAAGCGCTAGAAAAATTTCAACAGAATAAACTCCTGATAAATTTGAAAAAGTGTACATTTCTACAAAAATAATTGGTTTATCTGGGCTTTGTAATTACAGAAAACGAGTTGAAGATGGACCTAGAGAAGATTGCAGTGATAGTCAATTGGCCATCCCCGAAAAGCTTGTTTGAGGTACATAGTTTTCATGGGCGGGCAAGTTTTTACCAAAAATTTATAAGAAATTTTAGTGAAATCTGCGCAACTATGTTGGACACTATCAAGAAGGCAAGTCAGCCTTTTTGTTGGACTGAGGCAGCAAAGAGGAGTTTTCAGCTACTCAGAAGAAGATCACAGAGAGACCGATCTTGAGATTGCCAGATTTTAAAAGCTTTTTTAGGTTCCCTGTGATGCAAGCGGTACGACCATTGGAGCTGTACTTAGCCAAGAGGGTAAAACTATTGCATTTTTCAGTGAGAAGTTGAATGAAAGCAGGTAGAAGTATTCATCCTATGAAAAATAATTCTATGCTATCTTCCAAGTACTGAAGCATTGGAGACACTATTTGATGGGGAATGAATTTGTTTTGTTCTCAGATAATTTTGCACTGCAGTACGTGATGCAACAGAACAACCTGAATCACAAACATGCTAAGTGGGTTGAATATTTGTAGAGTTTCACCTTTGTGTTGAAACACATCAACGGGCAGGCCAACAAGGTGGAAGATGCATTGAGCAGAAGAGCCCTACTCTTGCAGGAGAGTACTATACAAGTGTTGGGCTTTGAACACTTGAAATATTTGTATCAGACTGACACAAATTTTAAGGAGGCTTATGAAGCATGTCAGAATCCTTTGGTGAGAGACAATACTCCATGGTTGGACTACGATTTGTAGGAGAAGCTGTTGTTTAGGGGAGGATAGCTATGCATTCCTGACTGCTCGATGAGAGAGAATATCATTCGGGAGAAGCATAGTGGAGGTCTAGCCAAACATTTTGGCATAGAAAAGACATTAGAGCAGCTTAGCCAGTTTTACTTTTGGCCAAAAATGCGAAGGGATGTACAGAGATTTGTGACCAAATGTAAAGTGTGTGAATTGGCAAAAGGGCATAGTGAAAATATACGACTTTACAAGGCCATTGCCCATTCTAGGTAGACCATGGGACTCAGTCAGCTTGGACTTCATCTTGGGTCTACCAAGGACACAATGAGGTTATGATTGAATGAGGGTAGTAGTGGACTGGCTTTTGAATATGGCGCATTTCATCCCTTGCAGAAAGACCAGCGATGCCACTCACGTGGCCCAGTTGTTCTTTACAAAGATCGTTAGGCTACACGGTCTACCTAAGTCCATTCTCTCTAATAGAGACGTAAAGTTTATAGGGCACTTTTGGCGTACCCTGTGGCAGAAGATGGACACGTAGTTGAGTTTTAGCTCTGCTTATCACTCGCAAAATGACACGTAGACAGAGGTGGTAAACAAAAGTCTGCGAAGCCTACTACAAAGTTTGATTGGTGAAAATTCGTGGATGTGGGATCGAGTACTTGCCCAGGTAGAGTTCGCCTACAACGACTCCCCCAATCGCAGCACAGGTAGTAATCCTTTTCAGATCTTGTATGGCATGCATCATCGCAGAGTGCATGAGTTACAAGATCTAGGATAGTAGGAATGACAGAGTGCTGATGGGGAGGATTTCACTAACGCGATGAAAGATTTGCATGAGTAGGTGAAAATTAAATTGCAGGACAATAGTCAAAAATATAAGCAACAAGCAGATTTGAAATGGAGAGAAGTGTAATCTAATGTGGGGGATGAAGTCATTGCACATTTGTGCAAGGAATGCTTCCCTAGAGGTGCATATAACAAACTAAAGTACAAGAAGATAGGTCCCTACAAAATTCTCCAGAAATTTTCAGAGAATGCCTACGAAATACAGCTGCCACCAGGAATTGGCATTTCACCCATCTTTAATGTGGCAGACCTGTTTCCATACACTGCTGATCCAAAAGAAGATAATACAGCACAACCTACACAGGAAACCCAGGATGGAGGTAAGACTTGGATGAGACAAATGCCTTATGTTCAGCCTCCCGAGATTGAGAGAATCCTCAATACTCAGGTGGCCAAACGAACTCGGTGGAAAGAGTATCTGCAATATTGGGTCATGTGGAAAAACCATCCTATTGAGGACAATTTGTGGCTTGATACCAGGCAGATAGAGCAGGCAAGTTATTCAGTCGAGAAGCTCATGGACTGGAGTCATGATTTCTTTTTACCCCGAGAGCCTGATGCAAGAGCATCCAGCTAACGACACCATGACCAGGTGTTGGTCTCCGCCAAGTTGGAAAGTTTTATTAGTGTTTGGTTTCTTTATGTTTAATTGGTCAAAGAAGAATGTAGGAATTTGTTTCTTTTTATTTTCAGTATTAGTTAGGGAACAATGTAGTCAGTTAGGGTCACTGTCACAATTGTTTGTCTTTAGTGAATAGTTGTTTTATAACCGTTTCTTTCATTTTAGGAAAAAAAGACAATCATGTCAAATGTAAAATCTTGTAGTGCAAGTAGAACTGAATGCATAAACAATTATGTAACTAATAGAATAGACAACTGAAAAGTAACTATGCACAATTCATATAATTGTGGACAAACAAGTACAAATACAAAATTGTAAATCATTCTAAGGGTTCAGCATATGAGCACAGTAATAGAAGATAGAGAAAATTATTATTTCATTTTGAATGCATCCATCTGTAACAGTCATTGACATGTCTATTTACATTTTCTAATTATTGAATAACCCATAATAAACAGATACATTGCATGCACATTTCTTTCATTTTCTCTTCTAAATAACTGAAAGCAGACAAGATAAATTACACAACGACCCAAGCACAAAGGTTGGCAAACCACAAGCGGAGTCCATGATTGAAAGAGGCATGCACAATTCAAATAAGTTCAACCCAGAATGAGAAAAAAAAGCCCATTAACCACATTCAGGATAGAGGTAACAAACATAAACCAAGACATAGTGATTTCTTTTTATTCCAGAAAAAATATATATATATTTGCATACATATGACAAAGTATGAAGATAACCCAATGAACTGCTAAAGAACCACACTAACCAGTATAACCCTAGACGAGGGTTTCAGTTCCAGAAAAATAAATATATTTGTATACAACAAACAACCTTCCAACAATCTTTTATAATCATTTTTGTCACTACAAACTTCGCGGAGTCAAGCAAGGGTTTGTGGCAAACAACCCAAGCTGCATAGCGACCACAGGGTGTATGAGAAAACAAGCACTGGGACTCAATCCCAACTAAATTGACAAAGACTAAGAATAAAAGGACAAGTTGATACAATGGTAGAGCCTACCAAGAAAGGAATGCAGTGTTCACACCCAGCATGCCAAAGAGCCAAACCCCCCAACCTGCAAAGTCGAAACTGGCAATAATGTCAACCCAATTGTTAACAGAGGAAAGCAAACAAAGTTTAGAGAACTACTCACACAGTGAGGAAAGGTTACATGGAGGTCCAGCCGTGCAGAAAGAAAGCAAAACTAGTGAGCCACATTCTACGGTGATAACCTGAGATCAAGGAGAAAAAGTTGTTAGCACCAGAGAAAGACGTAGAGTGAAATAAATCATGGAGAGATAAGTTAACTAGAGTAAAATTGCGGGAAGGAGAAGGCCACTGCAGATGTGACCTGTAGCATGCACACTATTAAAGAATGCTAACCAGCAGAATATCCTTAATAAAGCAATAATAGTGGAACAAAATCAAAGCAAGCAACTGAACAGAACATATTGAGCCATTCTCTTACGCCAGAGAGCAGAACCGCCATACAGAGCTCAAGGAATCAAGCCCACAAGTCACCAAGACGAACGCAGGTGCCATACTCACAGGTAGCAGAGGCCATAGCTAGCGCAGACAGAGCTTGTGGCTTGTTTTCAACCATCCACACCCAAAAATTCACTTACAGACCTAAACCCTCAGAGCGACGAAGTTACAATGTGAAAATGAACAAATGCCATGTTAAACAAGGTTTTGGCGTAGACCAAGAAGTGAGAGAATGATAACCAAGGTAAGGACTACCAGCACAACAAGAGTTAATGCGAGTCATAAATTCCACCAAACAAAGTCCAGAACTATCCAACAATTATCCAGTGATAAGCATTTGTTAAACCATAAAATCTTTGATTAATTATTTATGTATTGATTAACTCATTATCGTACTGTTGATTAATGTTGTTGCATAGAACTTTGGGCTAGTCCCATCACCTCAACGGTACTAATTTTCTGAAAATTTCTTGCAACCATAAGACCCATGAAAAGGATTGGCTAAATAAAATTACTTAAACACTTTGACATAAAAAATAAATTACTTATTCTCTGGTTTCTGGAGTTGAACATGTTCATGAATTCATTGATTTTCAATTGGCAAACCGAGTATGGTTTGATTGGACTTTCCTAAAGGTAATATGAACATTTCAAGGAATTTTTGGGATAATATTAACATGGTTATGAAGTATATGTCAAGTAGGTGATACTATGGACATTTGGTATTGTGTACACATTATATAGGTCGTACTATGTACAAATAGTACAAATAGTACTGGTATGGATGCATGTATTGCATGATGATATATGACATGTATAACTATATGTGTGTGATGCAAACTATGTGTAAATACCCATGGTTGGGTAGAAGGAACTTAGTGATTGCCTACTATGGAAACCGATCCAAAGTGCATACCGAAAAAAGGAAAACATGGAAGCTGAGTAATTCAAGGATAAACATTAGTGTACATGTGATTTATGGATGATTACATATGGTTTATGATTCTGATGGTTATGAGTTAACTTGAGGCAATATTTTATACAAGTTGATTGGTGAAAAGTACTAGTTTGACTTATTGTGACTAATGTGGGGAGACTGCAAGAAGCAAGTGTTTGACAAGAACACAAATAGATTGGAAGAGCATGCAATTTCTTCCTATTATAATACAATGAAAATAAGGAATCATAGTTAAATGGAGAGCAACATTAACCTATATTTACTCAAATAGTACTATTGTTATATAAAATTATGACACTAACTGTGGTAAACAAAATTGAGTTTTGTTTTTAATGGCATTTAAAGTCTCTCACAGAACTGATTGAACAAATGTTAGAAGTAGAAACTGAAGGATACTTGCGGAAGAACTCCTTTGTAACCTATATATCCGAAGATCCATTTTAGGTGAAAAGATGATGGGAACCTTGAAATTCATAAACAACTACCTGTGAACAAGGAAATAAATTGTAAGATGCAGTAATACATCAAGGATGGCGTAAATTTAAGTGGGGGAGTATGTAACACCTCTCTGTTGTATGTAACACTCTGTTAACCTAAACTAAGAAAAACTCGGTCTTATGTGTAACAATGAAAGTAAATACTTTATTATTAAATAAATAGAGATAAATTAATCACTTGGAAAATGAGACACCAAGAGATGAGATTCTTGCCAAATGAAATTCCATTGGTGAATGGGAATGGATAATTATTTCATGATAAGGCTTCTAGATTAAATTCTCGATAACCTTATTGGATTGGGAGATAAATATCCATTAGGTTTATTAGCTAGAAAAAGATTCTATGTTTAACGTAAAAGCCTTGTAGGAGAGAAAGGAAAACTTTTAAGGGAAAAGCCTCGTGAGAGAGAAAGGTGAGCTTTTCCATGAAAAGCCTAGGCAAATGGATAAAAATATCCACCTAAAAGCAGAACACCGCTAAAGGAAACCATATCATGAAAGAGGGTATTCAATACCCATTGAAGAGATCAACATGAAGTAGTTGGTCCATGGAAATAACTCTTGGCTCGGGGGTGAACTAGAGGTAGCAAGTTCTAGGTTGGGTGGGAGTGCTCTATTTTTCTAGTGATGGTTCTTTCAACTAATCTAGCTTGCTTCAATTGCTTGGGATGTTATGTATGTGGCTTCTTACTCTTTATGTTGTTGCACATTTAAACTTATGAATATAATTGCATTGTGCTATCGTATGGTTCATAACTCTTGATGTTGTCAAATTTTTAAGTGTATGAGTGTACTTGAATATATAATCTTTGTTGATGAGATGATGGAATAATTATTCATGTGACAACTATTGAATCTAAATTTAATCAAAGTTAAATTGGGGGATGGGAGCCTAGTAGTTAATTGTTAATATTGGGTCATGAAGGCATGTGACATTGGACAATGGTTGACCATGGTTGGCTATGATTGACTATGGTTGAAAATTATTGATATTGTAAATCTAAGGGAATAATAAACCCAAGGGATTGATATTATAAACCCAAGGGAATAATAAACCCAAGGGACTAATACTAAAACCCTAAGGGATTATGAACACAAGGAGATAATATTAAATCCAAGAGACTAATATTATAAATGCAAGGTATATGAACCCTAAGACAAATGTTATACACAAAAATAAACATGGTTGATCATGGTTGATTTTCATATTGAGATAATCCTTGTCACAATGGGATGTTGGAACGTGGTTGACCATGTTTAATGATGGTTAATTTTCATATCAAGACAATCTAGGTCACAATGTGATGTTCGACCATCACTCATTATGATTGGCCATGAATGACTATGTTTAATTTTAGAAAACATGGTTGAACATGGTTGACCATTACTTGCATATAAAAAAAAATAATTTTTCTCATCATTGTTGGTTGATATAAAAGAAAATGCTATAAGTGGTATCACTTTAACTAAATGTCAATTTTTATATATTTGGTATATTAAAAGGACATTTTAATTAAAATTCATACATTATAAGGAAATTTCAAGACATTGTAATTTCCAATGTTTCATTTCCCTTAGAAATTTAAATGTAAGAAATTCATAAATTGTCCTGATTGACCATTGTTGACCAAGGTTGACCACGATTTATCATAGTTGACCATGGTCGACCATTATTTGCAGATATAAAAAAATAAAATTTCTCATCATTGTTGACTTATATAAAATAAAATGTTATAAGTGGTATAACTTTAAATAAATGTAAATTTTTATGTGTTTGAAATATTAAAAGGACATTTTAATATAAATGCATAGGTTTTAAATAAATGTCAACGCACTGTAATTTCATTTCCCTTAGAAATTTAAAGGTAATATATTCATAAACTGTCATGTATAAATGGGATAAATCAAATGAAAAAACAATATGCCTCTTAGTCATCGGTCTTATGTTTCCCAAAGAAATAAAGTTTATTATTAGGATACCTTGACTATTTGGTATACCTTCAAAACGAGTTTCACATAATTTAATTTATGAAATTTAAAATGAAAAGGACATGTTGACTATGAGGGACATGTAAATGTAGAGTAGCATAACCTTTTCACCATCTCATTTTCCATACAAAGTTACGTATTATTTCTTGAAGGTGTCATCTATATTTGAGATAAATTAAGTGAAATAAACTAGCAATTGCATCAGATGTTGCAAAGGAAGCATCGTAAGGCATAAATTTCAGCTGAATCATCACACGACGATAAAAAATAGCAAAGAAAATGTCATTTAAAGCTAGAATATATAAAAATCAATTAGTGGGATCTTCCTATTCTAAATGAATCGATTTCTCGTTATTTTTTAGCTTTATAGGATTAGCCATAGTCACATGAATTTGTAGTTGGAAATTTTAATGTTTAGGCATTCTTTACTAGGTTTACAATTTAGTACATAGTATAACCAATCTATTTCAGGATGGATTGAATTTAGTAAAAACAACTCTAGCTGGAATTTCATGTGCAAGTGATATCAACATATATGCCCACCCATTCAATTCAACTATGTCCACTTATATCTCCTAAAGAGCAGTGTTCTCTTCTACCATCACTTTTCATGTTACAAGGAATTCATAGATTATAGAAATCATAAAAAATAGTTGGCTCAACCGATATCAACATATATGCCCACTGATTCAATTCAAATATGTCCACTTATATCTCCTACAGGGAAATGCTCTCTTCTACCATCACTTTTCATGTTACAAGGAATTAATAGATTATATGAAATCATAAAAAATAATTGGCTCAAAAGTATGAAGGACCAGACTTCATATAAAGATAGATGACTTTTATATAACGTGTTGAATAGTAGCAAAGATGAGGATTCAATTTTCAATAGTAAATTGAATTAAAATTGGACTTCATCTCTTATTTCCACTCAAATTTGAGTTCTTAACTTGTTAAATTTTATTTCATCCTACAATGTCTCTCTCACCACTAGCGATCTTTGCATCCCTTCCTTGCTTTAGCTTATGTATTTAATCATCATTTTCTGACCATCTCAACCTTGTACATTTGTAATAGGTAATGGGTTTCCAATTTGATATGTGTGTGACAGGAAAATGAGAATATCATCTTTTGTAATATAATTTATCTATAAAAACATATTTTTTTGGATTAGCCAATATGAATACCATTCTATAACTATGACTTGAATGGAGTAATTTTCCAGGTTCACTTCCATGATTTCATAGTTAATTTTGATCACAATAGAGGGATATTAACTCATAGATATTAAGTGTCACAAGTATAAATTTTCTATTTTTATGTGTGAAGTATATAATTTCTTTAAAGTTTAAAATATTGAAGCATCAATAAATTTAAAAATATTAAACTTTACCCCTCAAAGTCAAATGACTCAATGTACACATCTCAGAAGGGCACACCATTTCATAGTTAATTTTTATCACAAAAGGGATTTAACCCACATATGTTAAGTGTCACAAGTATAAATTTTGTTTTTCTAAGTGTGAAGTATAGGATTTCATTAAAATTTAAAATTTTGAAGCATCAATAAATTTAAAAATATTAAACCCTTCCCTTGAATTTCAAATAAATCTATGTACATCTCCCATAACAGTACACTTTGAAGTTATTTTTTATCACAAAAGGGATACTAAACCACAGATGTTAAGTGCCACAAGTATAAATCTTGTGTTTTTAAGTGTGAAGTATAGAATTTCTTTAAAATTTAAAATTTTGAAGCATCCATAAATTTTATAATATTAAACTCTTCCCTTCAATGTCAAATGAATCTATGTACATCTCTCATAAGGGTACACTTTGAAGTGAGATTCTGACAAAACTTTTGAATACAATTTTATAAAAATATAAGGACAATGCAGGTACACTTTGAAGTGAAATTTCATCTTAAAGAAATGAATACAATTAGGTTTTAAAAAATAAATTTATAGTTTTTTCACTCCAAATGGACCTCTATGTGGCTAATCATGCAAACTTTTGTATTGGAGCTTGAATTTTCTGGCTTCTAATCTTCAAGGTGGATCCAATAAATTTGCAATATTTTACTAAAAATCAACTGCTAAATAGTCCAAGATCACTATAAAAACTTGCATTTACGGATCTCTAGATTCAGAGAGAAAATATTAGGTGATCTAAAAATAATTACAAATGTTTGGTAAAGATGCAAAGGTTAATTTCATGTGCCTAGATGCTCCAGTTTCCACATACCAAGTGTTCCTTGCAACCTTATTGGTAGAGAGGCAAGATACCATTGAGAAATCCTTCTCAAACTTGGCAGTAAACTCGTTCATCTAGTTTTTTTGAAAGGTTGCTACTTGGTTTTGATGTTGCTTTCCCTTACCCTTCTTCTGTGGACATTGTGATGGATAATGGCTGAAGCACTTGATTTTATTCAAATTATTCTTCCCTAGTTATGAGATTGTCTCCTCACTCATTCCCTTACCTTTAATGGGTCCTTTATCTCTGCCCTTCTTGGTTTGACAATTTAGTGATAGGTTTTCATCACCACTCTTCTTGCTCGCGTTTCACTCCATCTGAGTCTCCTGCTGAATACAATTATCCCAAAGCCTCTTGAAGTTATGAAGGTTCTCTTGAGCACAGATACCTTTAATAAATGGTTCCCATGAGATTTGGAATCCATTCATTACCACTTTCACCATCTTTGCATTTGCAACCTTTTATATCCAACTTTTTCTAGTTGATCACTGTTTTGCATGATCTTCATTAGGTAACTGGTAATAGTGTTTGATTTTTTCATATCTACATATTTGAATTTGTTTCATAATATCATTTTTCTATTAATATTTGCAATTTGGTAGAGGCTAACCAAGGCATCAAACATATTCTTTATCATTGTCTCTCAGATATGAAGAATTGGGTGATCCTTCATGACATCCAATTTCATCCACTTGGCCTTCACTCCTATTTTCTCATGGGCCATCACTTGCTGCAGATCCGTAGGTGTAGGCACATCCTTGATGATATCCCAAATATTAGTTTCTTCCAATAGTAGTATTATCTTGAATTTCCAGGGAAAAAAATTGGAGGAACCATCCAATCTATTCTCAAATCTTAGCTACCACCAAATTTGAGATCAAATGCACAAACTTCCCATATCTGAAAATAAAACAAAAAGATATCCCCTGCAAGAGTTCTTAGTCCTTCAATTAACAATAATGAGACCCTCTAATTGCTGGTCCATGATTCTTGAAGTTGATATTTTGTTGTAAACCCTCAAGGAACTCAATTAGAGACTTTCTGAGGTAACACATAAAATTTTCAAAAGGCCCTAGATGATCACTTCCCTATGTTTCTCTTGATTAAATAAATCAGAGATGAAATTATTAATCACATAAATTAATATTTTTGAACATGCAATAGTCATACATATGGTTGTGAAAATGAGCACAACTCAATCAGAGACTTACTCAAATAGCATATCAAATTTTTGGAAGGCCCTAGATGATCACTGCCCTATCTTTCTCTTGATTAAATAAATTAGATCTTAACTTCTAAATCACCTAAATTAATATTTCTGAGCATGCAACAATCAGATATATGGTTGGGAAAATAAACACTCGAAGCAATGCATGAATAACTCACATCCACAATGATTTTCCCCTTCAAATCAGCTTATCATTCGAATGATCAAAGCTTACAAGGTACCTCCACAGTCTATTGTAAATTATCAACTATATTGTAAACAAAACACTACAGAATGGAGAAGCATATATTGCTGAAATAGAAGTATGGGTTTGCTCAAGAAAAAATGAAGCAACTACTGCGATACAATTGTACAATGTTGATACTGTACATATTTCCTATTGCTTTTTGTGACAACGGATTTACACTTATATGCATTCTCTTATTCTCCTGGTTTCTGCCTCTCTTAAGTGTTTTCATGCATGTTTCAAATTTTCCCATCTTGTCCTATTCATGCTTTGAAATATATAACTAAGCTCTTCAATCCTAGCAACAAATTTCCCATATCATAGCTACTAATATCTTTAATCTTGGAAACCACCTTATGTCAACAATGAGGTGTATGGCTAAAGATTAGAACATATTTAACTTACTAATATTCTAGAATATTTCATTTAGATTTTTAAGAGAGGAGAATGTGGGAAATTTGACTTTCATTTTACTTATTTAAGTGAAATTGCAAGATAATATTATTTCCCACTATTCAAACTAGAAGTGGTCACTACACATCTAGACTTTCTGGCTCGTACACTGACCAACATAATTAACCTTGATAAAGATGTCCCTGAAAGGTTGGGGATAGAATTTTAATATCAATTTTCAATTTATTTACACAAAGCGATTTTAAGTAGAAGATGTATGCATCATTTTTGCAGTTGCTGATATTCACCAGGAACTGGGTTAGTGATGTTTTTTTTCAAGCTCTATTGAAATGTATTGATTCTGGGTTTGTGCAACAAACTTGTATTTGAAGAGAATAAAAGAATGGCATTCTACATCATGTCTTTTTTACATGAAATAATCTAGTTTAATTATATAGCTTGTATAACTGGTTATTTTGGCATATATATTATAAATAAATGCAACTTATATTGTAGGTCCTTTAATTTGATTCAATATTTTTGATTTTCATACTCCTAGTATGTACGATTGGATTTTGGTTTCTTGACTTATACCTTACCTTAACAACTAGTTTTCGCATCATTTTTATTTTATTTTTTTCCTTTTTAATTTTTCTTAATTTTTTCACGTGTACAGTTCGCATTTAAATGGTTTGCTCATCATATTATGATTTTGTTAAAGAAACATTATCCATGGGAGCATCAGAAAAATATTTTGTGGAGCAATCTTTTCATAAGATGACACAATATCTATAATTTCTTGTCGTCACTCACTTAAAAGTTGATGCCCATCATGAAATAGCCTATTCACACACCATTATCACATGGATTAGATTCATCAGTCAGTTTGGTGTAACATTCCTAGACATGAATTAAAAAAAAATCTATACTTAAATTATTGTAAGTAATAATGTAATCATGACCCTTATGAATACACTGCATACGTGGCATATAAATTCTATGAATACATTGCAAACATGCTAAATATATATAAATATTTGTTTGGATTACATTAAATGTTCCACGTTGTAACACTATTCCAAAGTCTGTTGGCAAATTAAATAACTCAGCATGACTATGGTGTCTAGTCACAATAACCTAGGTTATGTGAAGCATCCAAAACCTGCTCCACTTCACACCACATGACAGACACTCACCATGGGATCCATGAAATATCCATGGTAGATGGAATCTTTGGGATTACCCCCAGATCGATGGTCATGATCTAGGGTGATTGTTTGGATGGTGTAGATACGGGGTAGGGTGTTAGACAGTAACTGCCTCCCCCTAGCTGGTCACCCAAACCCTCATTCTCATCCTCTATTGCCGCAAAATGTTTCTCTACAACTTATCGAGGGTTTTGTGGTTTCTATTCATGATTTTTACTCATATCACTCCAGTTTACTTCTATGGTTTGAAGCTTTGGAGAGAAAGACAACGGTGCTCATCAAACTATCAACAATTAGTGAGCTCCATTTTTCCTATGTTCCTCATGCACAATTTAGTACAATCGTTATCTATGACATAAAATCATGGTCTTTGTTGATACGAAGGGATGAAGTTGGGTGTTCCCTTGGCGGCAAGCTCTTGTGCCTTCACCCGACTCATCTTTTGCACACAATGATTTGTACAGGTGAGTTGTGGCTTAAGAATTGTTGTAATTCCTTCATTATATAATAAGGATCTTTGTTTTTATTGTTTGATACTAATTTACTTCTCATCAATGTAGGTGTAACTATCTTATTGGTACCCATCTGCTGTAACAAGCATGAATCGGTCACCACTACCCCAACACTATGATTATCTCCATGCAGACTCCTAGGTGTGGTCATTCTTGAGACTGCCTGACCAAGGTTTTTAAATTAAGGATTATGTTGTATTTTTGTAAACCCTTGAAGGGTTATATGACTTCTTAGAAACAATCAGTGTATGTAGAAAAGCACTCCATTTTATGAAAACTCGATAAGCTTGATTTCTAGTATTATGGGTTACTAAACAACCGTATATGGCCTACTTTCATTCTAGAGAAATTTTAATCTTGTTTCTTAAATCTCTAACTATGTCGAGGCAACTTATTTCAATCTTTCGCTAAATGTTTTCATATTTTTTATGAAATGTGTCAGTGCTGGTCGTGAACTCTTTTAAATTGTTAATTCTTAATTTTGCTATTATGGTTCCCTCGTTAATTAGGTATTTTTCACTCAGTAATGCAAATTTTCTTAGAAGAATTCTATGTATTTTCATGTGCTTAAATTATAGTTCCTTGCACTGTCTACATGCTTACAATTCTATTCTTACAATGGCACTCAAGCCCCTTAATTTTTTACTATACGCCTCTAAGAATAGGGACTATTCCTCGGATGTTGTTTAGACAATTGGTCTCAAACCAACCCCAAACTCTAACAGGGTATACCAAGCTTCTATTGTTAATTTTTTCAATACGTATATAAATAATGTGTTACACAACTAGCATTCTACACTCTGACACCTCGTCCATAATTTGCTTGTCAAGTTTTTTAACATTGATCTGTTTATTGGTAATAACTGGTTATTAGTTTCTCAACAAGCAGTGCAATTGTATATATATGTTATCCATCATGACATGCTGTTGGAGTATCTAATCTTGTGTTTTACCTATAATATTCGACTTCTACCAGAAAAAATTAGTCATATTATTTTTATCTATAATCTTATCTATATCTATATCTATATATTATATATATATATATATTTATATATATATATATATATTATATATATATATATATATATATATATATATATATATATATATATATTATAATATATATATATTAGAATATATATATAGATTATTTTCAGAACAATTACACAGTCATGTAATTTCAAACAGGCAATTTAACACAATTTTGCAATTCCTATAGGAAATTGACATAGGCTCTCTCTCTTTACTTATAAATATATTGTTCTTAAAATTTCTAGTAGAAGTATGAAGTTACAAGTACTTATCTATTCTCAAAGTGGTCCACCACAAGATTATAGAAAGGATGATGCTCCTTCCAACCTAGGAGAACCAGACTCACACCTGGTAATCCCCCGAGCCAAATTTGTGCTCAAAAAAATGAGAATGACTTGTCTCATGACCACCTAGTCCCAACTATCCTTGGTATTTGTTGATTCAATGAGTTCCACTATCTACCCAGTTTCCTCTTCATGTCCTGTCAGACTCTGCAAAACCAAAATAGCATTGTCGCCCTTTCCTCTCTTTTTGCCTCAAGTTCTCAATACCATTTTGGCTTCTGAGGATTTTTTCCTAGAGAGAGGAATCGGGAAACTAACTGTCAACCCTTAACTATCTTAATTGTTTGAGCACTAGAATCTTGTCTCACATCCATCCATTTTCTAATCGTGTAGGAAACCCTTCATAAACATTTCCAAAAACACATTTATTTATTTATATACATAGCAATCATAATTTCAAATGAGTCTTTTACTGCAGTAAAAAAATAATAGTAGAAATTATCCCCATAATTGATGGATATTGCATATGACAAGGAACATAAGTGTTTCAAGAAGAAATATATATAGATTATAGTAACAAACGTGGTAGACTAGATGATGGATCAACATGAATAAAAAATAACATCGTGAATAAATGAAAGAATGTGTTAGTCCATAGTATAAGGACAGTGTCATCCTATACACACAGTTAAATGAATTAATTACTAGTGTTTAATATTAGATAGCCTTGATTGATAGATGGGAAGACTGATGAAAACGGCGTTGAACATTGCAGTGACTGGGAGGTTGGCAGGCGTTGTAGGTTTCTGGAAGGTATGCATCTCTCTCCTCTGCTTGAAATAAGAATATGTAACATTGGCAACTAACATAACCCTAAGTAACCATAACTCATCCTAACCAACCAACATTCACATCGAATGACTGATAAGATTTCAATGGTCTAACACATAAGATCAAAGGTCTCAAAAGGTGCAAAGTAACAAGAAGAGAAGTTCTTTTGAAGAGAAATGCCTTATGGCATAAATATGCATATACATGTTAATGATGGCAAAGTAGACTCTATCAATAATAGATGGAAGTCATATCTATAACATGTTCCTTCCATCATATTTAATAAGTGGCTCATCTATCGTATTTACTGATATGGTGAATATTTGTTTATATGTAAAAGGTGGTATATGAAGTTCCCAAAATTGGAAAAGATAATGACATTTTATGTTAATTAAAAAAAAAATATTTTTCCTAAGAGCAAGTGTGTCATATCAATATTACGTTCCCATGATGATTAGGGATTAATTCATAACTAGTGGTTTATTCATCAAATTGATGAATAATTCGTGAGTGGTTATTTTATATATATATATATATATATATATATATATATATATATATATATCGGAAAGTTCATTACATTTGGAAATTTAATTAATAATATGTTTTATTAATTTCTTAATAAATTATTAAATTTATAGCGGATCTTTTTTATAATTAATTATTTTATTTTATACGTTTATAAGAAGTTTCAAAATTTTTAAAATAATTTGAAATCATTATGATAAAAAATGTATTAATTTATTTTATAATATATAATTATTTTTACTTATTTTAATTTATTATAGAAAGTATATTAATTAGAAAGAACACCTATAGATGTTCATTTCAATTATGTGTGATTTTTTCATGTTGTTTAATCTACACAAAAAAAATCGATCTTATCTCAATCTTGTTGTGATTTTTTTTTATATTTTTTAATTTACAAAAAATATTGAGGCGCCTAACTCTAAGCATAGAGCATTAGGGAGAATTGACTCTATAAATTTCTATTAACAAAGTGAAAAAATAATGGGAACTCCACGAATTGAGCTAATCCTTAAAGTTAATGAAGCTTGTGTGATAAGATTCAATGAAGCTCTTATAATTATTTTTTTAGGTTTTTAGCTTTATTTTCATAATTGATGTAAAGTTCATAGTAATTGAGAGTCAACAAGAATATATTCGTTATCGCTATGGTTTGTGATTCAATTTAATAACATATATGGTACATATGATGAAAGGTTGGAAATGGTAGTTGTCTAATGGTTTCGAATATAAATAATAATCACCAACTATAAAGGGACAAGGACAAGAAAATACATGGCTATTATTCCACTACATGGGGTGTTCAAAGACGTTAGGCATTTTAGTTTAAATTTTTATGATACTGATATTGGAGAAATTAAAGGAAAACATGGTTATCTGAGTCTTTTGTGTGAGGCCCTGTGGTATTTTGAGAGCATGCATATTTAACTATACCTACTCTGTTTGTTTGGGGAATTAACTTCATTCATTCTTCACTTGCATTGTGGCGTTATTGCTTCATGAAGAGAAGAAGAGTTTTATGGAATAAGAGTCACTATTATGGATATAGTTTATTACTCATTGTTTTATGGTTGAGAAATGCATATATACTTTAACAGATTGCTATTTTTGGTGAACTTGTTCATAGGTTGAGGGTTTTGGAGCTTATAACATTGAGATTTATTAACTAGTAAGATTGAGGTCTAGAGGGAAATGGAATAAACCGAGGGAATCACTATAAAGAAATGGATTTATTTCCTTGGATTATACATGATAAATGAGAAATATATCTAGACATTGATATTTCCTTGGGATTGATTTAGTATCTATGGTAGATGTGGATATTATGTAAATTATGGGAACACAAAAATCTTGAGAGATAACTAACCGTGAAAGTTAGAGTCGGTCAAGGTAACCATCCTTGTTATATCATAGCCTCATCTCAAGGGCGGCTTGTTGTATAAAGTGAATGTGCCACAAAGTCTGTAATTGAGTGGAACTTCCAACACCTGTATTTAGTTGGTGAATATTTCATTAAAAGGTAAGTGATTTTTGTGTTTTTGTGTATTTATATTTAATTATGTTACTTAATGGTTATCTATCTCTTATATGTTTTATGTATTCTAGAGTAATTTCACTATATAACTAATTATCTTACATGCCATTTTCCTTGTTCATAAAATGCATAGATTTTTTAATTTCTTATTTTAAAGAAACGGTCATAATTTCAAAATTTTCTAATGAGCAAAGTTTTTGAGTTGCCTAAGCATGTGCATGTTATAGTTGTTTGTCGTAAGTGTGTAATAGATTGCTAACAAAGTGTTACTTGTAGGCTTTGTACATATGGGACGAATACTAATTTAACTTTTGGTGAAAAATACAAGTTGGGGGTGCCTCGACAATTGGAGAAATTTCTTGTAAAATATGAAATTTTGAATTTTTTGAATTTTGGATTTTTTGTGCATCATGATGTGTTGGATGACATGGAGGTGATGTGGATGCCACATTTTAGGTGGTGTGATAATGTCATTATGTACGGTGTCTATGACCATGTGGTATGGCACGATGGTAGAGGCAGAGACCTAGAGTGCATCATAGTAGGGTTAAAGTTGACGAGGACATCATGACACCTCAACACCTTAATAGAAACTATAAGTCATTTTCAAGCATAATTGGAAGTGTTTGGAAATAATTCACAATGACCTAAAGCAAATAGATGATTTCCATGTGGTTCAAGAGTGGTAATGTTTTTTGGGAGCTCATGGAAAATTAACTCTCCCTTATTTATAACATTTGATAGTAATTTATCTAGGTTGTATTTGTCATTGTCACTGGATCACGTGATTGAATAGAATCCATTCTAGGCATTGTGATATGAGATCAACACTCATTGATTTAGGAAAGGTGGGTCGCCCACATTTATTTATTGCACTATAGTTAATAAAGGATCAAGTAGTAGGTGCATGTGAACATAATGGGGCCCTCGTATCCCGTTGAGAATCCTAAATGATTCCGAGTGCAACTGGGGTGGTGGGCCCAAAATTGAATTAAAGAAAAGAAGAGGTAAGATAATGGAAAAGGAGAAATAAGAGGAGAAAGGTAATGAATAGGAGTGATAAAGAGGTTGGGGGGGTAGTGAGATAGGGTAGGTGGTAGAGGAGATGACTTGACATGTTTCCAATTTACCACATGGGAATTAGTGCCATGTCAAGGCAATGTAGATTGGCTACATCAACAATTTTTCTACTTGGGTTAGGGCTTACAATGTTAAGCTTCCTAAACCCACTAGGTAGCGGTGTGCTATTTCAATTTTGCAAGTGTGATATTTAGTTTTCTACAAGCATGTTTACTTTCCTACAAGTGTGTTAATTTCATGCAAGCTTTTTTACTTTCCTACAAGCATGTTTAATTTCCTACAAGAGTGTTTACTTTCCTGGAAATGTGTTTACTTTCCTACAAGTAGCTTTAGTAACTTTACTTTTGAATTTCTAGGATCTTGCAACATGTGTGAATTGTTTATATTCCACCTCATAAATCAATCGCTCATACTCCAATCATAAAAAAAATTTAGTGGAAGTTGAGAGTGTAGCCTACATATACAATTCACAATAACTTGCAATTTCGATACGAGCCATTGGTTGACAAATAAATGCATAATATTTGGTTGTATTTCTTGGTAATAAAAATGTAATTAATATGCCCAGTAGTTCTTATGATCTTATTTAATGTAAATTTGTTGGTTATATACATATTGATGGATTCCTTCCATCCCCTTATAATCCCTTGCAAAAGCTTCAATATGCTTTCTCAAAATAGTGAATAGTTGTTCTTGATCAATAGTAAGGGAGGTGTTGATTTTTAATAATTTATAGGGGCATATTTAAGTTATTTTGGTAGTATATTTATCACATATATTAGAGAGCAATTCTACCTACTCATTCCTCCTTAGATTGATAGTTTCTCTAGATTTTTACCATTGTTTAGACCATCAATTTTCATGATAATAGGATATTTATTGATTGTGAAAAAATTAGAATTTGAATCATCTTCACTAAATTTTGTATTCATGAGAGCCTCAATGCCTAGGGTTTCCCAGAGGTGAAATCATGGTGGGAAATGAGGATGCGCAAGCAGAGATCAATGGTAGAAATAGGATATGATGATTAAAGGATGGAATTGTATTGTTCTTCATCTTCCAACAAAATAGGAAGATATTCTTCAACCAAAGGTTGAACAGGAGGATACAACTCAAGTTTTTTTATAGGGTTTACCATTAGTGATGGTCATGTTACCATCTCTACAACTGATACATGAATTTGGTGCATCTAAACAAAGTTTCCCTAAGATGAGTGGATACCCATTGAACTTTTTTTTTGGATGTAAGACTAGGAAATAAATGGGGTAATTATTAGAATCAATTGAGACAATGACACATTCTATCATACCATTTGGTTCTACTATTGATCACTCAATAACCTAAAACATAATTGTAGTTTTTCTTAGGGAGCCCTAAAGATTGAGTTCTAACATAGTGCCCTAGTCATGATATCAGAGAAACTCCTAGATCAATAAAGGTATTTTGAACCAGTATTTGATTAATATGAACCTCTACAACTGGGTTATCAAGATCCATATACTTGGAAAGTACCATTCTCCCAAGCATTATGTCAGATAGTTTTCCTAAGACATTGATTTTGGGGTAATCCCTTTTCTTCTCCTAAGCCTTTTAAGAGATTATTATTTGATAAATTTAATGTAGATGTTAACATATTTTATGGATTGTAAAAGAGGCTCCTTAACAACAATATTATTTAATTCACCTAAGAGTCCAACACTTAGGTGTATGTGTCTTCTTTCTCGCTAATAACTCAAGGAAAGGGGGAACTTGAGAAATTTATTGCAATACATGTTCGTCTTCTTCCTTTTTTGGATCATACTATGGAGAAGGTGATGAGATTAATGTAGGATTTTCCCTGATATAAGATTGATTTCATAATCCTCCAAGGAATAATTTGGGTAAGCACTTTCACTATTGTAAATATGTTGGGCTTCCTTATTATTTAGATTCAGATTGAGTTGGGTAGGAGGCTGAGGCTAATTTGGTGATCAATCTTTTGAGGTATTCTAGGCTATTCTGGAGGAAGAATTAAAGCAATTGTTTGAGCCTTAGGAGGCCTCCAACCTTTTTAATAATTAATACATTAAGGAAAATAGCTTTAGAATTTTTAGTAAGGAGAGATAATAGGTTGGTTTGGGTATTTCCATGGGGTGGACATGGAACATGGTGAAGGATTAGGTTTTCATAAAGGTTGATTTTGAAATTGTGTATGGTAATTATTGAAACACTATGAAGGGTTATAACCGATACCTTACTGATAAGGTGTTAGTGCCGCTATCCTCATTTGTTTAATGAAGAAAAGTGAATCCATTCTTTCTTTGAATCCTTGGTACACAACCTTAAAACTTGTTAAAGAAAGACAACTATTAGTAGATTATGTTCCTCATGAAGTGGGAATATTTCTATGTTGATAAGTGGACACTCATTTCAAGGATGTCTTTTGGTGCACTTGGGATAAAAAATAGATAATGACCTTTTTTCCTCTTCTTGCTTCTTCTTGGCCTGCAACATGTCAACTTGGAAGGGTAGTGAGTGAAATATTTCTAGCTTCATATATTATAAAATTCCTCCTATTCCATTTTTTATAAGTGCATGTGAAGAAGAAGAAGGACTTACAAAAGTTTCACTGGATCTACTTTTGTTCTTGTTTACTTTGGAATGGTTTTTAAGTATTTGTTTGAGAGTAGCATATTAGAGTTGTAACCTATTTCCATTGGAAATGCAATTAAATATCTCCACCAATTCCTCTCTTACTCTTCTAAAAATAAAATGGTTGAGAGGGTCATAATATAGGGTCTAGTTGTGTGCCTTCTTGTAGCTTAATTGAAATATCCCTTCAAATACTTTCAAGGATTCATTATCTCATTGGGACATTTGAAAGATCTCATCCCTTGTATCTGAAGCCCTGTAATAATATCTTTACTTGTTGATGGAGTATTGAAGCTTTGTTTCGTTTCCTCCCAATTTTCAATGTTGTTCCATTCGAGGCTCATGAACCACCTTAGGGAAACATCTTTCAAAGTAGAGTTGAAAAGCTTGAGTTTTTGTTCATCTATAAGGTTGTCATAAATCATGCATACTACAAAAGACTCAAGTACAAAAGATTTAGGATCTTATGGTGTTATCCCATAAAAGTGAGGGAGTATATAGGCTTTATGTTCTTCATTTTATTTTTCCCATTGGTATCCCATATAGGAAGCTTAATTAGCTGAGGTTGATCTCCATATTCAACCATTGTATAGTAAGATGGAGAGCTACCTCCTCCTGAGAGGGTGTTAAATGCCTTGTACTTCTCTTGTAGGTAAGTATAAAAAAATCTCGCCATTGAAGGAACTGGTTCACAATAAGTCAATTGCTGCTAATTGTTACTCATGAATCTAGGAGTGGGAGGTTTTGGAAAACAAATTTGTATATTATCTCTAATTCTTGGAGGCATGCATCCTTAAAATAAACATAAATTTATATACACATATATATTATTTTTTTGTATTATAGGTATAGAAGAAAATAAAAAATTTGTAAACTGCTGACACCTCCCCAATTGTTGAGAACAAGTGACGACCCTTAGTATTCCAATAAAAATGTTGTAGTTGTGGAGGTATCAACTTTAATATGTCGTACTAGGGTTAGTATAAATTTAACAGGTACCATTCACTATATATTAAAGTCACAATCCTTCTTACTTATCAATGCATAAATTTATGAGAGAAAATGTCCATTTTGATAAAGTGAAAGAGGTAGTTATGCATATCAATAATTACTTAGCTGGCTTACTCTTGTAAGAAATGAGATTATAGAAAGTTAAAGTTATGGGAAAGTAAAATTGTAGGAAATTAAGAATATACTACTTTTCAAGGAAATTAATTAAAGTACACTTACAAAGAAATCAAACTATGTTATACTCTTCTAGGAAATTAAATCAAATCAAAATAGAAATACGTAATAGGGAAATATACAATTTTGTTCTGTAATCTTGTAGAGATGAGTTTCTTCTTTTTCACCTACCTTCATTCACTAGATTATGTCAAATATGGTTATTTAAGGTTTTCTTTAGATGACACATAATAAATGATGAACTAAAGATATTAGATCTATTCTACATGAAGCTTTGTAATTCTATAGGAAAATCATGTAGCTCTTTAGGAAAATCCTAGAATTGAACTATATATAGAAACTTAAATAAAGGATGCTTCAAAATAATAAAGGAACCTATTTATAACACATATAACTCATATCAACAACTCAAGAAATGAAAATAATTAAATTCCTAAGTTTTTACATCAAACGACAAAGTTCACCATTAATTAAACTAATTGTAATAACAAAGAAAGACATGAACAATATAAGTAATAAACATCAAAATGAGATATAGAAGAGCACAATAGGGTATCCAAAGTTCGTATGGGTGGGAAATCCCTATTTTTCTTAGAGACTTGAGAAAAATCAACATTGATTGTTCACCAAAGACAATTATTTCTCCATTAATTAAAAGTCCACATTACATAAGATTGAAGTAAAATTTTCTTTATGGTGCTAGAGCTTAAGAAGGTTGCTTCATGGTTTGTTCATGATGCTTGAGCTTAAGAAGGTTTAATTATGTATTAAGGCTCTTCTTGACCCACTTGGCCATATGAAATTATATAGATTCACTTTTAGCTCACATAGCCTACCAATGACACCCATATCCTAGTGGAAGAGTTGTTGTTAACCCCTACAAAAGAATAATATGTTGGTAAAAGTACTTATTCATGGATATTGAGCCTAATAAGATTCAATAATATCTTGAGGAACTTGTTTTAATTCCTCAACTATGTACAAGTCCTTGCAATCCATCCTTGGTGTGAAGAAGACCCTATTTGGACCATATACAACCATGGTGCCAAA
>APFE031025515.1:0-36348 GCA_000404065.3 Pinus taeda | reverse complement strand
CAAACCTTGAAATGTTGAAGGTGCATTGGTAAGGCCAAAAGGCATGACCAAAAATTCATAATGACCCTCATGAGTTTGTAAATTCTGTTTTCAGAATGTCTTCAATCTTCATTCTAATTTAATGATATCCTGAACGAAGATCCAACTTGGTGAAGTAAATTGATCCATGCAATTCATCCAGTAATTCATCAATGACAGGAGTGGGAAACTTATCTTTAATAGTGAGCTTGTTGAGTTCCCTATAATCCAAACACATGCACCATGATCCATCCTTCTTGTGCACCAATACTACTAGAGCAAAGAAAGAACTTTGACTTGGTTGAATTATACCAACCTCTAGCATTTCTGCAACCATACGTTCAATTTCACTCTTTTGGGCATAGGGATTTCTGTACGGCCTGATGTTTGGAGGAACACTTCCTGGAATCAGACGAATAGCATGATCATGATCATGCATAGGTGGGAGACCTTTGGGAGTCTCAAATACCTTGGAATGATTGTCCAGGACTTTTTGGTGATCTGGAGAAATAAATGATTCCGATCTGGAAACATCTAGCGAGCATAATTGTCCAATTACACGTCCTTTCTCCTTTTTTAGAAGCTTTGTCATAACATTAGAGCTGATTATCTTTCTTGGTTTCCCTAAAATACCCCTTAATTCAACTTCCTTTCCTTCCGTAGAAAATTTTGATGAAAAGTTCTTGAAAATTAAAAGCTATTGTACCCAAGGATTGTAGCCATTGGACTCCTAGTACAACATCAGCACCTCCCATTGGAATGGAAAGCATTGGGCTAGTCAATACATATTCTCCCATGGATAGCTTGACATTATGGCTTTTTCCAGAGAAATTTATTGTTCCTCCATTTGCAATCATCACTTGACACTCTGGTGCTGGATATAGGAAGCAATTCAATTATTTTGCTACCTTACAATGAATAAAAATGTGGGTACTTCCTGAATCAATCAACACTATTACCTTTTTCTTCTTGATTTGTCCTTCTATCTTGATGGTTTGAGGAGTGGTAATTCCCGCAATGCATTACAAGATATGGTCGGATTCATTTGTTCTTCATCTAGGCTTTGTTCCTGGAGTATATCCTCTTCTTTTGATCTTTCTTGCTCCTTTTCTTCTTCCTCTTCACAACACAATCTATGTAGACTAATTTCTTCTCAGCACACTTATGACCTTTAGTGTATTTGCTATCACAACTGTAACAAAGCCCTTTTTGCTCTTTTTTCTTCCAATTGTTGTGGTGTCAACCTTATAGGTTGTGGAAGACTAGGGGCAACAACACTTCCGTCTTTATTGTTGTGGGTGGTATGCTTCCTGGTTGCCATAATTTTGCTTTCTATTTTTCTTGCTAACCTGAATGCCTTCTCTAATGAATCAAGTTCCCAAAGGCGAACATCATGTTGGATATTATCCTTTAAAGACCCTGTGAACACATCAATCCTATGCTCCTCTGGCATATCTTTTACCCTTATGTTCAATTTTTGGAACTCCTCAATGTGCTCCATTATTGAACCCTTTTGTTTGAGACTTATCAATTGGCTAAAAAAAGTGTTACTTTTTGTATCCTCATATGTGCTATCAATTCTTCCGTAAAACTTGCCCAAGTGATAAATTGTTTACAAGAGCAAAGCCATTGATACCATACAAATTGATTTGGTTCCAAATATAAAGTTGTCATACGTACCTTTTGTGTGTTTTGCACATTATTGAGATCGAAAAATTGCTCCATCTGTAATATCCATGTTGCGGGATCCTTGCCATCAAACTTCCTCATATCGATTTTTGGAATATGATGGGTCTTCGATCCCACATTAGAGTCTATGGAATCATGATTAACATTTCTTTTGTTCTCATCATGAGTTTCCTTTAGTACCCTTTCACCCTTAGTGACCATTTCTTGTAGCAGCTTATTCATATTTATCTTCAATTCGTCCATGTCTGTCTTCAAATCTGTCTTCAAATTGTCCATGTGTGTCTTCAAATGTGTCTTCCAATCATCCATCTTAGCTTCCATGCCATTCATCCTAGCTTCCATGCCCTTTATCTTAGATTCCATGCCATTTATCTTAGCTTCTGTTAGCTTTTGTGAGGCTGACTTTTTTTGCACTTGGTCTTGTAATTTTGATATATCATGTAGCATTTCTTCCTCTTTTTCATGAGTCATGCTAGAGCTTTCAGGTTCCTTACTAGGTGTTTGCATTTTTTTTCGTCGAGGCATAAGTTTCCGATAATAATGCTCTACTAGCTCTTTGAATTCCTTCAAAATAAATTTTAAACCAATCTTAAGCAAAAATTTAAAAAAATCTACACACCTTTTGTTTCTTTGTAGGAGATCGATATTGCCTTTGATGTATCTCTATCCTTTCCCAACATCCAGTTCTGAAATTGCAATCTCTGGTAGCCCTATGTGTCCTCTTTCTAATGCCACTAGTCTGATCCAAATTGAATTCTCCAAGGAAGAGTTATGTGAAATCTACCACAGTGACTTGACTATAGACTAGTTCAGTAGAGAGAACTTGTACGACATGCCACGAGTCACTGTTTCGACCTTTAGCTCTGCAAAATGTATAAAAGAAACTAAATTCCATCCTCTTTCTATACCTTCTTGTGAAATTTCAATCCAATTCTCAGAGAAAACATTATGATGATTTTCCCTAGGTCACCTGTTTGGAATGTAATTCAAGAGTCTGCAAAAAGACCAACTTCCTCAGATCATATATCCATATATATAGTGCAAAAAGCTCTGAAATTTGGACCCAAGATTTAGCGTGATGTCTTCTAAAATGGGTTTTTTTTTCAACTTTTTCAACTTCACAGAAACAAAGTTATAGCGAAACTACCACGATGACCTGTTTGGAGCAGCGAAACCCTAGAATCCAAAGCTCTGATACCAAATGTTATGAAATCAGCTCAAGCAAAGATAGAAAAGATAGATCAACGCCTTAAAATTCAACCTCTTCGAGGGGGTAACCTCCTTCACATTACATAAATGAACAATTCTTCGATGATACAACTGAAAAGACCTCCTTTCTATATATAGGAGTCTAAGGGGTCATAACATAATCAGAGCCTACATAACAATAATAATGTAAGGGCACAATAATAGCAATAGTGGGCTTCTATGGGCCACAATAGTAACAATATGGGCACTACATGGGTACATCAATATAATAAGGGGTATAACTAAATAGTAATTGGGTAATCACAAGTATTATAGGGACCCAACAAACAAATTGTCACTTGGGAAATTTTTACATAAGAAATGACACCACATTATGAGGATACAAAAAGCAACACTTTTTTTAGCCAATTGATAAATCCCAAATAAAAGGGTTCAATGATGCAGCACAATGAGCACTTCCAAAAAATGAACATAAGGGTAAAAGATATTCTATAGGAGCATAGGATTGATGTGTTCATAGGGACTTGAAAGGATAATATCCAACATGAGGTTCACCTTTGAGAACCTGATTCATTGGAGAAGGCATTCATGTTAGCAAGAAAAATGGAAAGCAAAATTATGGAAACCAGGAAGCCTACCACTCACAACTATAAAGATGGAAGTGTTGTTGCCCCTAGCCTTCCACAATCTACAAGGTTGACACCACAACAATTGGAAGAAAAAAGAGCAAAAGGGCTTTGTTACAGTTGTGATATAAAATACACTAAAGGTCATAACTGCGCTGACAAGAAATTATTCTACATAGATTGTGAAGAGGAGTAAGAAAAGGAACAAGAAATTTCAAAAGAAGAGGATATACTCCAGGAACAAACCCTAGATAAAGAAGCAATGAATCCGACCATATCTTGTAATGCATTGGATGGAATTACCACTCTTCCAACTATCAAGATAGAAGGACATATCAAGAAGAAAAAGGTAATAGTGTTGATTGATTTAGGAAGTACCCACAATTTTGTTCATTGTAAGATAGCCAAAGAATTGAATTTCTTCTTATATCCAGCACTAGAGTGTCAAGTGATGGCTGCAAATGGAGGAACCATAAATTGCTCTGGAAAGTGCCATAATATCAAGCTATCCATGGGAGAATATGTATTGAATAGCGCAATGCTTTCCATTCCAATGGGTGGTGCTAATGTTGTACTAGGAGTCCAATGGCTACAATCCTTCGGTACAATAGCTTTTAATTTTCAAGAAATTTTCATGAACTTTTCTGTGGAAGGGAAGGAAGTTGAATTAAGGGGTATTGTAGGGAAATCGAGAAAGATAATCAGCTCTAACGGTATGAAAACTCTTCTAAAGAAGGAACAACGAGGTGTAGTTGCACGATTATGTCCACTAGATGTTTACACATCAAAATCATATTTCTCCAGATCTCCAAAAAGTCTTGGACAATCATTCCAAGGTATTTGAGACTCCCAAAGGTCTCCCACCTATTCGTGATCATGATCATGCTATTCATTTGATTCTAGGAAGTGTTTCTCCAAACATCAGGTTGTACAAATATCCCTATACCCAAAAGAGTGAAATTGAATGTATGGTTGTAGAAATGCTAGAGGTTGGTATAATTCAACCTAGTCAAAGTTCTTTCTCTGCTCCACTAGTATTGGTGCACAAGAAGGATGGATCTTGGTGCATGTGTCTAGATTATAGGGAGATCAACAAGAACACTATTAAAGATAAATTTCCCATTCCTATCATTGATGAATTATTGGATGAATTGCATGGATCAATTTACTTCACCAAGTTGGATCTTTGTTTAGGATATCATCAAATCAGAATGAAGATTGAAGACATTCCGAAAACAACATTTAGACCTCATGAGGGTCATTATGAATTTTTGGTCATGCCTTTTGGCCTTACCAATGCACCTTCAACATTTCAAGGTTTGATGAATTCCATTTTCAAACCATCCTTAGAAAATTTGTGTTAGTATTTTTTGATGATATACTAATCTACAACAAGTCTTGGAAGGATCATGTTGAACATGTTGACAGGGTGCTACAACTATTGGAGGAGAAACAATTATATGCAAAAATATCCAAATGTTTCTTTGGAGTCCAAGAGGTGGAATATCTGCGTCACATTGTATCTCATGAAGGAGTTAAGGTAGACCCTAGCAAAATTAAAGCCATTAGAGAATGCAAAATCCCCACATGCATAAAGCATCTACGAGGATTTCTCAGGTTAACAGGGTATTATCACAAGTTTGTTGAGAATTATGGGAGAATATCAGTGCCTCTAACAACATTATTGAAGAAAGATGCATTTTCATGGACTCCAGAAGCAACAAAGGCCTTCGAACATCTTAAAGAGGCAATGTGCCAAGCACCAGTCTTAGATACACCAAACTTCACAAAAACCTTTATTATGGAATATGATGCTTTAGGAAATGGATTTGGTGTTGTTTTAATGCAATATGAAAGACCCATTGCTTTCAAAATTCATCCAATCAAGGCAAAGTATTTACACAAAGCTATTAATGAGAAGGAAATGTTGGCAATACTTCATGCACTTAAGAAATGGCGACCCTACCTAACGGGAAGACAGTTCAAGGTAGAAATAGATCATGATAGTCTTAAACACTTTTTAGAACAAAGATTATCCTCTGAAGAACATAAAAAATGGGTCACAAAGATGTTGGGTTATGACTTTGAAATAATTTACAAAAAAGGGAAGCAAAATGTTGTGGCAGATGCACTCTCAAGAAAGGATGAGGATGTGGAAGAATTATTGTGTGCCATTTCTATTATCCAACCAGATTGGATAAAAGAAGCAAGGGAGGAATGAAAGAATGATGAAGAAGTGTGGGCACGTATTCGAAAGTTACAAAAATATTCTAGTACATCTGATACATTTAGCTGGAAAAATGATTCGTTATGGTACAAAGATCACTTATACCTCTATAATAATTCCCAACTCAAACAAAATATTCTTATGGAATTGCACACTTGTCCCTTAGGAGGGCACTTAGGATTTTTAAAAACTTGCCATAGGGTTTAGAAGGAATTTTTTTGGGATGGCCTTAAATTGGATATTGAAAATTTTGTGGCAGAATGTTTGGTTTGCCAACAAAATAAAGTTGAAACAATTAAGACCCCAGGTCTATTACAACCTTTATCCATTTCAAGCCAACGTTGGGAGGATGTTTCAATGGATTTTATCGCAGGTTTACCCAAGTCTGAAGGAAAGAGTGTCATGATGGTCGTAGTTGATAGACTTACCAAGTATGCACACTTTTGTGCAATATCACATCCATTTAAAGCTAGTACAGTTTCTACTACATTTATGGAAACAATTCAAAAGCTACATGGAAACCCAAAGATTATTGTAAATGACAGAGATCCCATTTTCAATGGAAATTTTTGGACAAAATTATTTTCTTGTATTGGTACTTAGTTAGCTCATAACTTATCTTATCATCCTCAATTTGATGGGAAAACTGAGTGTTGGCATTATGATACATATGTTGTACTTGATGGCAACCCACTCATCTCATATGATAAATTATAATGCAGCAAAGTTATTTTTTGGTTCACGGACTTTCACGCAGAGAAAAGTTCATGCACTTTCATGCAGAAAAAGTTCCTTTCATGAAGAGAAAAGTTCATGCACATTCATGCAGAGAAAAGTTCCTTTCATGCAGAGAAACGTTCATGCACTTTCATGCAGAGAAAAGTTCCTTTCACGCAGAGAAAAGTTCACGCACTTTCATGAAGAGAAATGTTCCTTTCATGAAGAGAAAAGTTCACACACTTTCATGCAGAGAAAAGTTCCTTTCATGCAGAGAAGAGTTCACACACTTTCATGCAGAGAAAAGTTCACGCACATGGGAAATCTTATGGTTGGTCCATGGTATTAGTTTGATAGTTTTTGATCCTATGGTTTTGGTCCGTGGTATTGCATCCAAAAGTGTTGATCCCAAGTATTGGGTCCATGGTATTGAATTGTTATGGTTTTTGGTTTGTGGTATTGCGAAAGACCTAAGGCTATAAAAGAGGAAGAAGATCATTTGGCAAGGCATCTTCTAAATAATTGAATATATGATAAAGTGTTAGATCTGGAATACTGTGATTGGGTTATGGTGCAGATCTAGATCTGAATGAAGAAGGAACCTGAGCGCAAGGATAAGGATAAGTTTTATTGATGGGTCAAAATCTTAAGGTTGGAATAATGGTATCTCTATATGATTTTGATCTGTGATATGTGGCACATTCTTGATCTATAAATCTGATAATCTAGGTTAACTAATATCTGAATGTTTCAAAGAATGAATTTATAGATATGTACGCAAGTTTCTCAATAGTGAAGTAGCGTACATTTGCTGATTTATGTTCTAGCTGCTTCTATTTATTGCTACAATGTTCTGGGTTCAGAAGTGGGGTGTGATTACTATTATTATGATCTGAGTACAGTCGTCAGAGAAGTGTTTATTTTTATCTAGTTTTGATTGCTGCAAATGTGATTGGTTGATGCATAAATTCTTGATGTTATTTGTGGATCTAGTCTGAAAATTTATGAAACGTGGTCCCTGGAAGGAAGAGAAGGTTGTAGTCTTCTGCAGGTAGCAGCTTGCGTATTAGTATCTCAACTAGTACAAGAACTAAGGGGGTTGTAGCTCCCTTACAGGAGAAGCTGGAAAACGAGAGAGGGTTGTAGCTCTCTGTAGGTAGCAGCCTACGTATTGGTAAAGGACTGCATCAGTACATAATCATTGTAAAAAGAAGATTCTAATTGAAAAGATAGAGACATATTGTAGCATGAATTTTTCACCCACATTGAGTTTCCACCTTACATCTTGTGTTCTTGTGTGTGATTGTCTTCTGCTCTATTTTTCTATTCCTGGTTACTGTTTATATGATCCTGATGCACAATTTAATGTTCAACATCTATATAATATTTTAAATTATAAGTCTGTATGGTATACGCAGGTTTCCTTATCTGTAGTTGCATATATACGCGATTTTATCTAACTAAAGTAGCATATATGTTTTAGGTTTGAAAAAGAAAATAATTGATGAGATAATATTGATTCACCCCCCGCTCACAGTATTATTTCCAACAATTGGTATCAGAGCGGGTCCTTCAGAAGAAGCTTGATCGCTTGAAGGAAGATCTATCATCATGAGAAACTACGAGAGAGAAGCATCAATCAGGCCACCAATTTTTGATGGGACCAACTTCGTCTATTGGAAGGTAAGAGTTACAACCTATCTTCAATCTCTTGGTACAGAAGTCTGGGATATCATAGATACAGGGTGCGCTTTTCCATTAGCAACTCCTACAGATCTGGCTGAGAAGAAGCAGTTTGAAACTAATGCAAAGGCTGTTAATACACTATTAGGATGTCTATCTCAATCAGAATGTGTCAAGGTTTTGCAGTATAAAACCACAAAAGAAATATGGGACAAGATTGTTCTGAGCTATGAAGGAGATGAACAGGTAAAAAGAGAAAAACTTCAAACCCTCAGAATTCAATATGAAAATCTCAGAATGTACAATGATGAAAGTCTGGCTAACTATTTCCTACGCATAGATGAGATTGTTAATTGTATGAAAATTTTGGGTGAAGAAATAAAAGAGGCTATTGTGGTTGAAAAGATTCTGAGATATTTGTATTCTAAGTTTGAATCAAAAGTTTCTGCAATAGAAGAAAAGGAGAATCTACAGAAAATTACCATGTCACAACTACACAAAATTCTAACCGCTTATGAAATGAGGAAAGGGGGACCATCAGACAGAAGAGAAGTCACATTCAAGGCCTCAGGAAAAGGAGATTCTTATGACTCAGGACATATGTCAGAAGAAGAGGAAGAATCAAATTTTATCAAGAACCTTCAACGGGGTGCTGGAAGATTTAGAGGTAAGTTACCTTTCAAATGTTTTGCTTGAGGAAGAGTCGGTCACTATGGTTCCAAGTGTCCTCATAAAGGTAAGGAACTTGTTAGATGGAACAAGAAACATAATGTAAATAAGAAAAGCTATTACACTCATGAAGACAATGATGTATTTTCAAATAGTGATGAATATGAACAGGGTAATAAGTATAGACTTTTAATGGCTTTTGAAGATGATGATTTCATGGATGCTATAGATGAAGAAGGTATTTATGAAGAGATTTCTAAACTCAAAATTTGTTTAGAAGAGAAAAATATGATTATTGATACTCTGCAATTCTAATTCGCTGAAAGTGAAAAACATCATGAAAAGTTAGAATGCGAAATATTGGGACTTAGAAAAGAGATTGAGAAAACTAAAGCTCTTAATCTTAGATTTGTTAAAGGATCTGAAACATTAGATGAGATTATCAAAGTACAGTGTTCTCCACTAATCAAGACAGGTCTGGGATATAATGAAGAAGCATCTCAAGCACAGAATCCATCCACCTCCAAAAGTTATATTGATGCAGCAAGGAGAAGTGAACAAATTGGCAATCAACAACAACAACACAATGCTGCTCACCAGGTAAATCAGGGACATTTTTCTTCAAGAATGAACATAGATCACCAAGTAAATCAAGGGAAATCTGCTTCAAGGATAAACAAAAGCTACAACAAACCACAGGTAAATCATTCTCAATTTGTCTCAAGAATGAATGTCAATGAAAACTACAATCGTACTGTCCGCAGGGTTGATAATCGCAGGAATTTCTTCAATGGCCAATGTTTCTCTTGTCACAAATTTGGACACAAAGCAGCTCAGTGTGTTGCCTACAAAATTATCATGACTAGAGAAACTCAAAAATAGAGGAGTATGACTGGAATCATGAAAAGGACCTACAATAACTTTTCTACTCTTGAAAATGATTTAGAATGTTCTATTTGTAATAATTTTGGTCATGAATATTCTGAATGCAGGAGCAAGTTTCAACATGAAACTTAGAAGGAGCAAGCCTCAAATATCAAAACATAGAGAATGAAAGAACCACAACCAGAAAGATGTCATATAGCCTTATATGCAAAAGGGTAGGAAAATCAATGGTACATCGATAGTGGATGTTCAAAACATATGACAGGTGATAAAGAAAAACTTTAGTCATATACTGCTTTGGAGAAGGATAAGAAGGTCTCATTTGGAAATGACACCCCTGCACTCATAAAAGGTAAAGGTTCTGTTGTTTTAAAAGAAAAGGTTGAAGCAGGAAACATTATGTATGTTGATGGCTTAAAGCATAATCTATTGAGTGTCAGTTAGATGTGTGATCAAGGAATAGAGGTAATATTTTGATCAAATGGATGTAGTGTTCGTGATCTTGATATAGGAGAAACAATGATCAAAGGCATAAGAACTCCAAATAATTTATACATATTCAGAGAAGGACAACAACAATGCTATTTGAGCAAGAATCATGGACACTGGCTATGGCACCGGAGGTTGGGGAATCTAAGCTTGTCACAGATAAGGAAAGCATGCAAATACCAGGCAGTTCATGGTCTTCCAGACATCAGAATTCTAGATAATACGATATGCAAATCATGTCAATTTGGTAAGTAGACCAGAACTAACTTCCCTGAGAAGGAAGGATCAGCGAGCAGGCCACTTGAGCTTGTCCATACAGATGTATGTGGTCCATCTAGGAAAAGGTCACCTCGGGGAGAAGAATACTTTATATTATTCATTGACGACTATTCAAGGATGGTTTGGATAGGACTGATGAAGCACAAAGATGAAGCCTTCGAAAAATTCAAATCATTCAAAGCTTTGGTTGAAGACAAATCAGATCACAGAATTAAATGCCTCAGCTCTGATAGAGGTGGGGAGTTTACCTCAAATGAATTTTTTGATTTTTGTGAAGAACATGGAATAAGAAGTGAATTCTCTATAGCCAGGACTCCTCAGCAAAATGGAGTAGTGGAAAGGATGAACAGAACTATTCAACAAATGGCTCGTGCTATGCTTGATGAGTCTGTAACTCCGGCAAATTTCTGGGGTGAAACCGCATTTGCTGCAGGTTTTATTCTCAACAAAACAAACGTCTGGGTGAACAGCACTCAAACCCCTCATGAGCTCTGGTATGGTGAGACTCCTTCGGTAAAATATTTCACAACTTTTGGGAGTAAATGCTACATCAAAAATACTGATGAAAATCTTGGCAAGTTTGAACCTAGAGCAGATGAAGGCATTCTTCTTGGTTACTCTCCCCACAACAAAGCATACAAGTGTTACAATAAAAGTCTTGGAAAAATTGTTGAAAGTATTGATGTAGTGGTTGACGAACATGAAAACACTCCTAGGTAGGTAAGATCTAAAGATTTCAAAGATGAAGAGGACTATCCATCTACATCAAACTAGATTCATGATGAAGAAGAAGAGACCAATGAGGCACTAGAAGAACAGATAAGGATAGAAGAAAAGACTCCATCCAGGTACGTTCAGAAGAATCATCCAGAATCTTAGATTTTGGGGTAGAAAGAGGCTGGTGTACAAACAAGAAGAGAAATAGCAGAAGCTTCAAGCTATTTGGCATTACTCTCCTCCACTGAGCCACAAAATGTAAAAGAGGCATGTAAAGATGAGTGCTGGGTCAAGGCAATGGATGATGAACTTGAGCAGATTGAAAAGACCAACACTTGGGAGTTGGTTCCTAGACCAAAAGATAAGAATGTCATAGAGACAAAATGGATATTCAAAAACAAGTTGAATGAAAATGGGGAAGTTGTTAGAAATAAGGCCAGACTTGTTTGTAAAGGGTATGCTCAAGAAGAATGAATAGAATTTGAAGAAACTTTTTCTACCGTTGCTAGATGTGAGGCCATTAGAATGTTCCTTGCTCTCTCTAGCTGTCAGAAATTCAAAGTATTTCAAATGGATGTGAAATCTACCTTTCTGAATGGAGACTTAGAAGAAGAAGTGTACATTGAGCAACCAGATGGATTCATTCTTGGAAATGATCCAAAACTTGTATGCAGACTTAAGAAGGCTCTCTATGGTATTAAACAGGCTCGAAGGGCTTGGTACTATCGTCTGGACAAATATCTTCATCAACAAGGTTTTTCAAAAGGATCACCAGATAGAAATATTTATATAAAAATTGAAAACGACAAATTGCTAATACTTGTTGTGTATGTTGATGATATCATATTTGGAAGCAATGAAGAAGCTATGAGTCAAAATTTTGCCTTGGTGATGCAAAAAGAATTCGAGGTGTCCTTGATTGGAGAGCTGAAATATTTTCTTGGTTTACAAATCCAACAAAATGAAGGAAGTATCTTTTTATCTCAAACCAAGTACCTCAATAAGATCTTGAAGAAATATGGGATGGAGGATTCGAAACCTGTATGTACCCTGATGGTGACAAGATGCAGCCTCAGCGCAAATCATGACTCGGCAGCAGTGCATCAACCAACCTATAGATCTATGATTGGTAGTCTTCTTTATCTAAGAGGAACCCGTCCAGACATCATACATGCAGTGGGAATAGTTGGAACATTTCAGATAAATCCAAAGGAAACTCATCTTCAGGTAGTAAAGAGAATTTTCAAGTATCTTCAAGGAGATCAAAACTATGGTCCATGGTATCCTAGAGATACAGATCTCACTCTTCATCCTTATATAGATGCAGATTGGGCTGGAAGCGTGGATGACAGAAAAAGCACTAGTGGTGGTGCATTCTTTATGGGTTCCAGATTAGTATCTTGATTCAGCAAGAAACAGAGTTCGATTGCTTTATATATAGCTGAAGCAGAATATGTGGCTACTGCATCTTGTTGCACACAACTCCTTTGCATGATGCAAAATTTGCAAGATTTTCAAATCACTTGTACTCCACGTATCTCCATCTTATGTGATAATACAAGTGCAGTCAACATTTCAAAGAACCCAGTCATGCATTCAAAGACCAAGCACATACCAATCAAGTATCATTTTCTCTGGGAACAAGTGCTAGAACAAAAGGTCGAATTGGAGTATGTTCCCTCCAAGGAACAAGTTACTGATATACTCACCAAACCATTACCCAGGGAGACATTTGAATACCTCAGACAGAAGCTGGGGGTTTTTGATGCATCATCCTGCTGTTGAATCTTGTCTGTTGTAAGCAGGTAGATACTCGCACATTTGCTGGTCTATGTCAGTCGAATGGGTCTATCAGAGATCATCTGGCACAGGTTCAGGGCGAGCATATATTCTTCTAATGACGCATTGTTGGCATTATCTTAGAAGTCCTTGGTTTGATTTCTCAAGAGTTTTCTGGTGGAGTAGATCAATGTGTGCTGGTCTGAAGGTTGATTCTGTTGATAGTTGTTCTTGTCTCTATTTCATGTACATCTTTTCATGTCAAGGTCATGTAACGACCTATTTTGGTTTCCCCACTATGCCTGAGATGAAGGAGTTTTTTCTATCTTGTGTATTCCCACTTGGATGGGAGATGGATGTGTGTATGAGTCCTGATGATAGGAAGGTTACGTATAATGTATGGATTCATGTTCTTTCTTGTAGAACATCTTTTTGCAGACAACGTTTCAGCACAAAGCATATACAAAGGGGGAGCTCGTTCAGAGTTTTCAGCAGGTACTCAGGGGGAGTATGGTAGTCCGCCCCTTTGCCCTTGATGTCAAAGGGGGAGAGTGATTGGTTGTTGTTGTCATCAAGTCCAAAAGGGGAGATTGTTGGCATTATGATACATATGTTGTACTTGATGGAAACCCACTCATCTTAGATGATAAATTATAGTGCAGCAAAGTTATTTTCTGGTTCATGGACTTTCATGTAGAGAAACGTTCACGCACTTTCATGCAAAAAAAGTTCCTTTCATGAAGATAAAATTTCACGTACTTTCATGCAGAGAAAAGTTCCTACCATGCAGAGAAATGTTCATGCACTTTCATGCAGAGAAAATTTCCTTTCACGCAGAGAAAAGTTCACGCACTTTAATGCAGAGAAAAGTTCCTTTCATGAAGAGAAAAGTTCACGCACTTTCATGTAGAGAAAAGTTCATGCACTTTCATGTACATTAAAGTGCACACACATGGGAAATCTTATGGTTGGTTCATGGTATTAGTCCGACAGTTTTTGATCCTATGGTTTTGGTCCGTGGTATTGCATCCAAAAGTTTTGATCCCAAGTATTGTGTCCATGGTATTGAATTGTTATGGTTTTTGGTCCATGGTATTGTGAAAGGCCTAAGGCTATAAAAGAGGAAGGAGATCATTTGGCAAGGAATCTTTTGAAGAATTGAATATCTGATAAAGTGCTAGATCTAGAATACTGTGATTGGGTTATGGTGCAGATCTGGATCTGAATGAAGAAGGAACCTAAGCGCAAGGAGAAGGATAAGTTCTATTGATGGGTCAAAATCTTAAGGCTGGAATAGTGGTATCTATATATGATATTTACTTGTGATATGTGGCACACTCTTGATGTATAAATCTGATAATCTGGGTTAACTAATATCTGAATGTTTGAAAGAATGAATTTATAGATCTGTATGCAGGTTTTTGAATAGTGAAGTAGTGTACATCTCTTGATTTATGTTCTAGCTGCTTCTATTTATTGCTACAGTGTTCTAGGTTCAGAAGTGGGGTGTGATTACTGTTGTTATGATCTGGGTACAGTTGTCAGAGAAGTGTTTATTTTGATTCAGTTTTGATTGGTGAAAAGGTGATTAGTTGATGCAAAAATTCTTGATGTTTGATTGATGTTATTTGTGGATCTAGTCTGAAAATTTATGAAGCGTGGTCCCTGGAAGGAAGAGAAGGTTGTAGTATTTTGCAGGTAGTAGTCTGCGTACTAGTATCTCAACTAGTACAAGAACTAAGGGGGTTGTAGCTCCCTTCCAGGAGAAGCTGGAAAACGAGAGAGGGTTGTAGCTCTCTGTAGGTAGCAGCCTGCGTACTGGTAAAGGACCGCACTAGTATAGAATCATTATAAAAAGAAGTTTCTAATTGAAAAGATAGAGACATATTGCAGCAGGTAGTTTTCACCCACATTGGGTTTCCACCTTATATCTTATGTTCTTGTGTGCGGTTGTCTTCTGCTCTATTTTTCTATTCCTAGTTACTGTTTATATGATCCTGATGCACAGATTAATGTTCAACATCTGTAGAATATTTTAAATTATAACTCTATATGGTATACATGGGTTTCCTTATCTGTAGTTGCATATATACGCGGTTTTCTCTAACTGAAGTAGCATATATGTTCTGGGTTTGAAAAAGAAAATAATTGACCAGATAATACTGATTCACCCCCCCCTCTCAGTATTATTTCCAACACTGAGATAATAAACAAATGTTTGGAAGGATATCTTTTTTGCTTTGTATTTGGTAAACAGACATAATGGTTCAAATGGTTGCCTCTAGCTGAATGGTGCTATAACACTTCCTTCCATACTGTGGTAAAAATGACCCCATTTATGGCACTTTATGGATATTAGCCACCATCCGTCACATCATATTTAAGAGAAAATTCTAAGGTTCAAGCAGTGGAACATCACATCGAGCATTAACAACAAGTTCTCCAACTCTTAAAGGATAATCTCACATTGGCAGAGAATAGAATGAAACAACAAGAAGATCAACATCGCAGCGAAAGAAGTTTTGATGTAGGTGACTAGGTATTCCTACAATTACAACCATATAAACAAATGTCCCTCAAGCAAGCTAATAATGATAATATATTATCACCAAAGTATTATGGTCCACACAAGGTGTTGTAAAAGCTTCTCGAGTGCACCCAGTTTTCCATGTTTCATGTTTAAAGAACGTTACAAGTGACAAGCTCCTAGTTCAAACAATATTGTTGCAACTTGACGAGGAAGGAAAAACTATATTGGAGCTAGAAGCAGTCACAGAAACAAGAATTTGACAGATATGAAATCGGTCAATTTCGGAGTATCTCATCAAGTGGAAGAACTTATTTTTTGAGGATTTCCGCATGGGAGGATGAAAATTTTATACAGAAGCATCCATAACTACTCAAGCGTTGAGTACAACACTTTTTTGAAGGAGAGGGGCATGTCAAGTCCCTATAATACTAGTGATTCCCCATTACTATTGTTGTTGTATCCCTTATTAACATTGTTGTACCCCTATTCTCCCCATATTGCTTTTATTATGCCCCATAGAATCCCTCTATTGTTATTTTTGTGCCTTTATATTATTATTGTTAGGTCGGCTTGGTTATATTGTGACCCTCTAGACTCCTATATATAGAAAAGAGGTTTTGTCATTTGAATCATCCAAGAATTGTTCATTTGTGTAATGTAAAGGAGGTTACCCCCTCGAAGAGGCTGAATTATAAGGCATTGATCTATCTTTTCTATCTTTTTGTGAGTTGGTTTCATAACAGTTTCTTTTCTTCTGCTTAATGGCCTAAGTCTAAAATTCATAGTAGAAGATCTGGTCCCTATTTTGATTTTATTTTTCCTTAGTTCCCTCAGACAATGTGTTTAATCAACTAACAATCCAACCGACCAGTGCGAATTGTGAGGAACAATGGTGCCAACCTGCCTCTGGCACTTAGTTTCAGTTAGGCAGTCACGCTGATGCCTGTAAGTGAAGATTAGGGCTTGACCCCAAACTTGTTGAGTGTGATCTACTCTTTTTCTTTTGACCCTGTAAGCCTGTTTTCATTGTGTTTCTCCCTGCCTAGAGAGCTTCATTTAGCTTGGTTTGTGTGCTTTCTTAGTTTAGCCCACCCTCTGATGTGTTAAGTCTAGCCCTATGTGAAGTTCCTTCTTATTTTTCTTTGAATCTCTCGATCAGCGCTAGTTGTCAGTTAGGGAGTTGCGCCAATTAGGCCATGAGTACTAGTTGTAATACTAGTCAGTCATGCCGGTCGTGTTGATTAGCACAAGCTGTAGTACTATTAAGTCACGCTGATCTCAGGGATAAGAAAAAATCAGAATTTCTCCCATTCCAGGGCCAGTGTGTCTTGACCCTCAGACTCTCTTCTTCATCCCATTAGTGACTAGGATGCTTTGTTTTCAATTTAATGAGTAAAAGAGTCTTGTTTGTTCTCTTATTTCAAGTGTCTCTTTTCTCTTTCCAAGCATAGATTACATTGCTTGGTTTGTTGATTGAAGAATTTATGTGCTTGGTTTGTTTGATTTATGGAAGGAGTTGCTTTTAGTTTCATTTATAATGCTTTGGATTTGATTGATGCTTATTTGTTTAGAATTGTGAAAATTTTCAATAAAGTGCTTTATGTGAAAGATTAATTTTGTATTTTATGAAAAGAAGAACATTATTCTAGTTTACTTAAGCGAAAATATTGCATTAGTAGCATCATTGACAAGCTAGAATTGCATCATCATAAGCATAGGAAATGAACTGAAACTTATTTTTTTTGTTAATGGAAGATTAAGTGAACTTAAGACATGTATTAGAGAAATATTTCATTCTTTGATTGTTGCATTGATTTTTTGTTACCTATATCTCAATTAGTGTTAACTTGCATCGAACACAAATCTCTTTTCTCATATAGTTGCATATAGGAGTTTTCAGATGACATTAGTAGGGCCTTGTAATTGAAACCTAATTCAAGATCAACCATTAAAATTTATTGAATTAACCTAAGGAAGCATTGAAACTTCATGCTCACATTTAGTGGTCAAGGCTAGAGACGTGTTTCAGCATCTTCAAACCTATCTGCTAGCATTCGCTTCAGCATTAGACAACACTAGTATAGATTTGTGCTCCCCTTTACTGTCAAGTATATAATGGGAGACCCCACTAGGCTACAATCCTTTTATCCTTAGGAAGCTGATTCGATTGCCTTGCAAACATGATACACCAAACACATCATTCAGGGAGATTGCTTGCTCGTACTTCTTGGTTCGCCGGAAGGTATTCTGCAGTTCATGGTTGCCTAGTAATCCTCTTTACTTAGGTCATCCAGAGTAGTAATTTGATCTTTTTGGCTCATTAAACTTAAAAGGTCATTTGAGTTCTTGTCCTTTTGAACTCGTTTCTAATCGAAAGTGATAGAGTCACCTTTTATCGCTTTCTCGACTCTTAAAATATGAAGAGGCAAAGTTTTGTTTCGGTGTCCTAAAATCAACTTCCCATGAAATATTCTTGGTTAAAGTTATCTTCCTTAGTATTTCTTTAGGGTCAACTCCAATGGAAACATTCCCACAGTCTACCAGTCAATGGTTCCCCTCAGATGGGATTCCTGGTCCTTTTCCTTCTTTTGGAAATATTGGTGCTCCTTATATGGCAATGTTGTCCCTCCTTGGGTTAAACATTGGTTTACTTGTCTCGTTATTTTCGACTTCAGTGATCTTGAGTGTACCAATTTCTGCCTTGCCATATCCTTCATTTGAATCACAACACATTGATTCTAAGGTTGATCTGTCACCTTCTTCCCCTATTTCTTCATCTTACTCTTCTACTTCGCATGGTGAAAGTTTCAAATCTAGTAACCAGGAGGCTAAGAAGAAGAAGAAGTCAGATAAGAGGAAGGTCAACCATGTAGATGTTACTCCAAATGCACCTTCCATAGACAAACCTTCTAATCCTCCATGGAAGGTAAAATTCCCTTGCAGGCTATGTAAGGGTGACCATCTCCTTGGAGACTATCTTGGTATTCCTAGAGTCTTAGAGGTATGGCCTCAAAATCTGGATCAACCATCCCCATCAACCTCTGGAGATCATGTCGATGTTGTATCCTCAGTTAATGATGATAAGAATAAGGGAAAGATTAATTCCCCTACAGGTTATGTGAAGGAGAGCATCTTCTTCAAATTTGTCCTCTTATGGATAAAGCTTCCAAATTTTTGGAAAACCTTGCAGTGCCTCAACCCCAACTTCTTGTTGTTTATCAAAGGCTTTCTTCTAACCATCTTGCAATTAGTAAAGAGATTGACTTGAATTCATTGCTTGCCATTCCTACTCTTCCTGAGCATGACTCTCTTGGGTCTATTCTTGACCAACCATTGGTTGAAAAGAGTGTCAACTTGGTTCCACCACTAGTTGCTCACTCTACTCCAGAAAAGAGTAGTGATCATACTGCTCATGTTCTTCTTATCTCCTCAGATTCTCATGAATCGAAGAGTGACCCTCCCATCCCGGTTGTTCAGGAGAGTCCTTATCTTATTATTTTACAACATGGGGCAATCATATGATACCCCCACCAAGTAGTCTTTCGTCTCTTTCAATTGGGGTCCATTGACTACTTTCTACCTCCCATCTTATGTGCCTTTCCAGATCATAGTATAAGCCTATAATATGGTAGTACCTAGCACTATAGTAGATGAAGGTGCATCTATTAGCATCATGTATTCTACTACTTGGCAAGCTTTGGGTTCCCCATAGCTTGTGTCTATCACCCAGAATTTGTTGGCTTTCAATGGAGGAACTAGTCAGCCATTGGGGATCCTTCTAAAGTTCCCTATTACTTTGGGAGGAAAGACCATCTATATAGACATGATGGTAGTCCAAGGTCCGTTAGATTTCAATATTCTCCTTGGACATGACTATGTTTGTGTCATGGGAGCTCTTGTTTCTTCGCTTTTCTGCATGGTTTTTTTCCACACGAAGGGAGAATTGTGACTCTTGATCAATTATTGTTCATTAGTCCCCAAGTGCCTCCTTTGCAACCACCATCCCCTATCAACTCTTGTTTGCAAGTAGTACCTTCCCCACCATAGGTCAATTATGTGGCTACCTGTTGCATCTCTACATCTATAAATGATCACACAGATGGTATTGTACATTATGTACTGGGGGCATTGGAACCCGATCTGTCTTTGGTACCAAATGACACGTAATCCTCCCAGAGCATGGTTCTTCGCTCTAATGAAGACTTCTTGGGAGCCATGCTATCATGTGGTCCATGATCAGATGAATGAGGACAATTATTTTTCTGTCTCAACCTCGTTAAAAAATGAAACAATGGATGAGGATAGTTTTTTCTCGTGTTAACTTCATTAAAAAATGAAGCAAGGGGTGAGCATAGTTCTTTTTCATGTGTCAAGCTCATTAAAAAATGAAACAAGGAGTCCTGAGGACAGTTCTTTTACTATGTCAGCCTCATTAAAAAATGAAGCACCTCCCTTTTCCAAATCGAGTCTTTGATTAAGATCTCGTAGAATCCTAGTTAAGTCTTTCCAAGATCTCAAAAGTGAACCTTCATTCCATCCACTTGGTTGATTGAAATGAAGCTTGGGGGGCATGTACCTTGATTGAGTCATTATGCTGGGGGCATGAAAACTTATAGCAAGCATAGTTTTTCATTTCAAGCTTGTGTAAACATGAAACCAAATCCAAGCAGAGTTATCCATGGTTCAAGCTTCTGTAAAAATGAACCCATGCCCAATTTACATCTCGTGATTTTCATTTTCATCAGCTAAACTCTGCTAGATGAGTGTTGGTTGTTTTCCATTGCCACCATCTCTTTGGTCGATCATATTCTTTCACTTGGTTGTTTTTCCTTTCCTGAGGGACCGCAGTGATGAGTGGTTTTGTTAGCCAGCCTCTTGACCATTACATGTTCCGAGTAGTTCTACAATTATCGGAACTAGGTTCTACCGTTTATGCCACTCATTCCTCGAGGATGAGTCACCCTTAAAGCTCTTTTCTGACTCATAAAACATGAAAATATTTCCAAGTATCTTTCCCTTTTTGACTCGTTAAAGAGAATAAAAATGGGGGGTCCGCTTTCAGCTCCTTTTTGACCCTTTAAAAGTGAAAATATGATTGAGTCCTTATTGTTTCGAACTCATTAACAATGTGAAACGTCGTCCGACCAATATAAGTTTACCCCTTTTTCAGTTTGGGATGTACTATTTACAAAAAAGGTAATCCTTGAATGAAATGGTCAAGCAATTCTCTCAAGTATCATTTTATACCTTTTCAGGCTCGAGAGACACAAATGTATGAAAATGGACCATGTGGAGTTTTCTTTTACATGTCTTTTTCAAACTCTCTAAACATGAAAAAGATACTGAGTTACACCTTTGTCAGACTTGTTAAACTATTAAACCACATCGGATTTCTCACCATGATGAACACAAGCTTCTCCTTCCTAGGGCTCGTTAAACTTACTAGGTCAGATTCATCCGAATGATGAAATTACAGTGCAAGCATATGCTATCCCCTTCAAGCTTGTGATTAAAAAATAATTGGGGTACTTGCTAGAAATGGTGGGGGGAAATTTGGAAACTATCAGTCATGCCGACAACTCACTCTTGAACATGACACTCTCTGTTTCACGTCAGGTTTGGGCATCCTCCTTTGCATCGTTAACCTTCGTGGGTTTGGGCCATTCATTTTTGCTTTCCATTTGATCTCTGCCATGTCATTATGACCATCGATCCCATGGATCCAAAAGCTGCCAAACTTCCAGTTGTGTCACTGATATGTTCAAGAGTTGTCCTTCTGTAGTTACACTTACTTCTGATTCTCTATATCATCCAAAATCATTTTACATCCTCTCGTCTCATGTTGATGATGTGGGATTCATTATGGTCCTCCTTCGACACAATCGCTTTTCTTTGACTTTGACTCATTATCCGAGAAGTTGACTGAGATACTCCCTTCTAGTACCTTAGAGCTTGCATGCCCGAATGGAAGTTCTTCACACTCAATGACAATTTCACATCATTGGCTTTTGATCAAGTGATTTCATGGGTGTTCAACTTCAGTTCCTATATTCACATTTCGTGAATTGTGTTGATAGTACCTTGAGGACCATTTTCATTATTGATTGTTTTTCTTGCACTTGTTAACAATTTACATCATTGATTGGTAATCAAGCGACCTTCTAGCATGTTTGACGTAAACACATCTATTCTCATGCTAGAATATGTACTTTGATTAGGTCATGTGGAGTGCAAGAACCTAGATTTAGACCACAAAAGTCTAGGTTTCTAAGTGATGTGACATGATTATGATGATATGATTGTCTCTATCAGATGGCTGGCTGTTACTAGACCATGAGTTATTATGTGTGATCCTTCTCATTATTGGATGGTTGTGACCATACCTTAGTTTTGTTATGATCCTCTTTAAAGGATGGTTGTGCCAATACCTGGATCCATTTACATTATCATTCTCTAGATGGATGCGTCCATGCCACAATTCACATATCATTTGACAAAGATTTCAGTTTATGCAAATGTATATGTACTTTCTTGCAAGTTTTTTGATGGAAGACTGGTTCCTCGCATTGATTTCTAAAGCATTTCATCCCTCACTCTGGTTCAGCCTTCATGCTTTATGGGGCATCTGCTGAACAAATTTTTTTCGTTGTCCCTATACAACATTAGTAATGAACATGAATGCTTAAATAGAATCTATAACTTGCTTGAAGGTCTGTATGAGTGTCATTCATCAATGCAAATAGGGGGTGGATTTTCACATTTTAAAGTTTTCGTATTCATAAATAAGGAGATGAAACCATGTTCCGTTCATAGAGAAAGATAGAAATTAAGTGTCTTTTCAATAGGGACACCCTTTTTATCAAACGCACCACTGGTTATATTGATGAGGATATTAACAATTCAAGTAGGGGATAATGTAAGCAAACAATTTGAGGTGTATTAGGAAAATATGAATAAGGGTGAATGCTGTGTTTATGTGATTTGGTAATTTTGGTGATTGACTTATGAGTGGTAGACTATGAGATATTGATGATGATATACTAACAAATATGTTGGGAGAACCAATGGTGTCTTGCCAAGAAGTGTAGGTGACCAATAAGGTGTTACATTGATGCTAGAAGACAATGCAACTTGTAATGCGATAGACCATGTGTGTTATCAGTAGAGAGGCACTAGCATTAATAAGTAGATTTAATATATTCTAGCATGTGGAGAGTGGGGACATGATCTTCATAGACTATCATATGTTGACCTAGATAGATGAAAAATCAATATCATGTTGATTATTCAAAGATTTTTGGTTTGGGGGAAGCAATGGTGCAACATTGTCTATGGTTGGCTAGGAATGGTATAAAAATGCCTAGAATGAATCAAACGCTTTAACATTCAATAAAAAGTGTCTAGATTAAGATTGATCAAATAATGACTAGGATTCTTAATTGGTATGGGAGGTTGAAGGTGTTATCCTCCACAATATCCCAAGGCTTAGAAAGGAGATCAAAGGAGGTAACCTCAAACCACTTAGGGTTCAGTATCTAGCCCTGCTAAACTAGAGAGGGTGCTCTCTATAAAGCTCACAGCCAAATAGAACTCGAGTGGGAAAATGATATTAGGTTAGGTATGTTCAGCTCTAGGGTTTAAAGATTTTAGGGTTTTGCTCGATTGGGAATCAAAATCAAGGAACTAAGTCAAGTCTCAAGGGTTTAGTTGCAAGAGATAAAGAGGAGTAGGGTAGGCATACTTTTGTGATACTTTAGGGCTTTGTCAATGTAGTGTAGAGTGGAAAAGAAAAGGTTCAAAATGAGCATGGAAAGCGTGAATTAATTTATCAGAAGATAGATAACATAAACATGAAATTCCTAACAAAACAGAGATTAAGCTTAAGAATTATGTTTAAAATCTCTTAGGAAAATCACTAAAGAGCATAGATATGGAAAGGAGATGAAATTATCATTCATATAAGCTATTTATAGAAGATAAACATGATCACAAACTCATACCACAAGAATTCCTAGATAATAGTTGCAACTGGCCATTGATTTCCTATAAAATAATGATGAATACAAGCTCTAAGCCTTTCACTCACTGATTTTCAACCCCTAATCCTTCGAAATATGAAGTATTTGTTCAATGGTTTAGAGAAAAATATTTTGAAACAGATTTCAAGATTTGTTACAAAAATTCATAAAAATAGATCAAAACTACTAAAATATCATTTGGCTGAGCTCTGGTACTATTCTAGGCATTCTAGTGTAACTGAGGCCTCGAATAAACACTTCTATTAATCCTCTTGACTAATGAACTGCGTTGCTGTTGCATTTTCCCTACATTCTGTTATGAAAACTGTTGTAAAAAATGTGCAATGTTGGCTCCTTTTGTTACTTGAAAAAATTGCTAAAAAGGTCTTCACTATCCTTCGAGTGGCAGCAAAATGAGTGATTTGGTGCTCTGTGAATGGAGGTTGTGGTATTTTAGTTGAGAAATTACATGAAAGACAATGAGAAATCATAGCCGATGGCGTGAAAAACTGAAATGATGTTGACCATTAGAAAGAAATATGAGCCATCGATCTGAGTTGTTTGATCCAGGTTGATTAGATTTGGGTTGATTATATATCGGAATCGTAATAGGGAAAGGGGCTTTTAACCATGTTTCATAGTGTTCTTCAATAGGTTGGACCTGAACTTTATTAAGAACAACTTCATAAATTATTGCATCTAGTTGGGGCTTTCCACATCACAATCACAACCTAGAAGAGAGTACACAGAATTGGGACCATAAAACTGAACCCGAAAACCTTTTGAATAAACCAAATAATCCTGGTGGGTCGTATCGTAATCACAACCAGGGTGAAGGACCATGCGGGAAAGGAACTTTAGATTGGTGTGATTGCTAGGTGTGAGGACTTAATGGCTGTAGGACTTATCGACAAGCGAGACTTATTGCGGGACGCGGGACTGATTGCAGCATGAAGGATTGTTATCACAACCAATAGACAGGTAGAAACTTAACATTATAGGCAAGTGAGACTTGTTACGAGATGTGGCTAATTGTGGGATGGACCAATTGTGGGATAGGACGATTGCGGGATATCACAATCATAATCGAGAAGGGGTTCATTGCGATCCTTTTTATTTAATGTAATATCTATTGATTATGGACTTTAGACTTTAATGGGATTTCAATATAGTTTAAATGGGTGCAGCTAGAGTTAAAACAAATAGACTTTCAGCTATAGTTAATACAAATGGATTTTTGACTAGAGTTGGAATTTTAAAAGGGATTTCAGCTAGAGTTTTGTTGTATAACAATGCAAATGTGGTTAAAGGAATATACAGAGGGACCTTGGGATAAGGCTAGAGTTTGGGAATTAATATGAAATATGAGCGTTTCCAAGGGAAAAATGGGTTTTGACATATGATTTAAGGATTTTCTCAAGGCAAAAGAGGTTTTAGATGGAATGAGGGGATTTATGAGGGAAGTTTGAGTGGGTATATGGAGTATGAATGAGGATGTTGAAACAAGTTGAAACTCCTTGAACACATTTTTCCCCCTAATAACTACTCCCATAATGATTAACCATAAGTGATGCGAGGACTCTTTTTGACCCTTTTAATGAGTTGACCTATCGATGACATCTAATGGAGTATGAAACTGACCATTAGATGACACTGATATGGTGATCAAGAAATTTTATTGATGACTCATCATAATGAGTGATGAAATGACCAAAATGGTATTTGACCATGAAATGGATGGAGTAGTAACATATCTAGACATACTAACTAGTGACCTAATTTTTATTTGAAATCCTTTTGAAACCATAAAAATTTGACCTAGGACCTTATCAAAAAACTTTGGAAGAGCACATTTGATCACTAGTAACTGGCAGGACTAACAGATACTAACATTTCCTCCAACTGGGGATGGTAGCTCCTTTAGGAGGTGTCAAGAACACCGTAGACAAAGTAACCTAATCCATTGGGCATGGAGTCAAAAATAATAGACCAAACTCAAAACTAAAAACTAACCGACAAACTTAATTGAAATCGACAATAAAAAACAAACTGAACCTTTCAAACTAGCAACTGGTCAAAGAAGCCTGATGACCTTCTCCATGGGCTTCAAGCTCCCATGATAGCTACTTCACACTCTGACAGGAAAGTAAACTAGTATGTATATTGATAATGAAAATTTTTGGAAATTCATCAAGTAATGTTGTGCCTGAGAAACCTACATTTGATTGCTCCCCTTGAATAATCTTGTCCATTCATTTCTTCTAACAAATACACGTTCTTGCCTCTCAAAGCTGAGATTATGTATGGCCCTTTCCACAAATTTTCAAACTTACCGTGCATTCCCTTCTCTACATTTCATGCATCCCAATGAAGAACTATACCTCCCATGTTGAAATCATATCCTTTAGTCTTGTGGTCATAAATCTTCTTTATTCTTTCCTCAATTTGAGAAGTATTCTGAAATGCTTCCTCCCTGGTTTGCTGCAAATGAATCATCTGATTTATTCTTCACTACACATCATTTAGTTCACTACCAACTTCCTGTAAAATCTTCATGACCACGACAGCAAGAGAAGTAGGAAAGAAAATTTCAATCACATACAACAACTGAAAAGGTGACATACCTGTGGATTTCATGTTACTTACTCTTTTCACCATAAAGCATTGATAATATTTTTATGCCAGTTCTTCTTGTTGACCTCCAAATTTTTCTTGATTATATTGACCAATGATTTATTGGAAGATTTAGCCAGTCTATTACCTTGTGGGTAATAAGTCGTTGAATGCCCTAATGTGATATGATACTTCTCCCATAATTCCATAACATTTGTATACTTGAAGGAAACAACATTATCGGTGATTATCTTATGCAGGCAACCAAATATTGAAAAGATATTAGATTCAATGAATTTAATGATTGCCGAATCAGTAGCTTACGTACTGCGGATTGCCTCAATCCATTTTGTGAAGTAACCTACGGCTGTTAGGATCCATTTTTGTTGGGATAAAGATGAAGGATGGATATCCCCAATAAAATCAAGACCCCACTGCTGAAATGGTGCCAAGTCTGAAATGGGTTGCAATGGCACTAGTAGAAGTTTCCTTTTTCCCTAAAAAAACTGACATTCATGATAGTTCACCACAACTTTATATACATCAACAAAAAGAGTCGGCGAATAAAAAAACCCTCAAAATTTTGTTGCTTGTGGTTTTCCAAAAGAGGTGACCACCACAATCTCCCTTGTGAAAGTCACTCATCACTTCTTTCACCTCATTTTTGACAAGACAATTCAACAACACACCACACATATCCTTCCAAAATAAGATACCATCAAGGATGCATTATTTTGAAGCTTTTCATTTCAATCATCTACTCTTACTTCTTGGGACTTTCGGTGGAGGATTTAAATGCTGGAGTACATAGACAATGTCAGAATACTAAGGAGATGAAGTAAAAATCTGTGATACCCGTACCAACAAGTCTTCCACTTCTTCTTTAGAGAGGGAAGGAATTAGATTGATATCCAATGCATGCAAGTTAGATTTAGCCATGAGCTTTTCTAAACCTTGTCCCTTGATAAAATTTTTCCGTTTTATTTCTAGATCATATTATATCATCACCATGATCCATTTTTCCTACCTAGCTTTTGGATATATCTACATAAGAACATCCTTCACTACTATAGTTGAGACATTAGATAGAATGTGTGAATGCAAAATGTATACCCGAAAGTACTTTAGAGATTTCACTAAGGCTAAATCTTCTTTCTCAATAATTTTATACTTTAGTGCTACATCTCTTATAGTTCAAACGAAAAAGGCTATGGGCTATTTAGTTTATTGATCCTTTTTATGCATTAGGAAAACAACCAAAGTTTGCATAGAAGCACATGAAAATATGATGAAATCTAAAGTATAATTAGGGCTGATTAAGGTGGGAGCACAAGACAATGAAAATTTAACTAAATTGAATGATTTCTTTGCATATTCTGACCATCTTACCTCACTGTCCTTCTTCAACACATTATTCATCTCTCTCAAGTGTTCAGTAAGGTTGGGGATGAATCTTCTCAAAAAGTTGATTTTTCCATTAAAAGATTGAATCTCTCTTTTGTTTCTTAGGAAATCTAATTTTTGGATTGCTTCAACTCTTGCGGGTTCAATGCGAATACCATCTTTTGAAATATTGTGCCCCAATAGTTTTCCCTCCATGGAAAATACTCTCTTCATTAGATTTAGTGAAATTCTAAATTTCCTACACCTCTGAAAAGAAATCCTTAGATGATGCAAATGCTCTTCATCAGATTTGGAAAAAATGTAAGGTCATCCAAGTAAATAACCAAAAATATATTTTTTCATTGGTGAAACTAATATCCATTGCTCGCTGAAATGTAGCCCCTACATTCTTCAACCCAAATGGCATCTTGGCATACATAAAAGTACCCCATGATATCATAAAGTTTGTTTTCAATTGATCATATTTATGCACCAAAATTTGGTTGTATCCAGAGTATCCATCAAAAGTGACATCCTTGAAGACCCAACTACCATCTCCAAAATATGGTCCATCTTCGGAAGAGGATAACTAGCCTTCAAGGACACTTTCTTCAATTTCCTAAAATCAATACAAAGATGAATCTCCCCTCTCTCTTTCCTTACTGGAACAAAATTTAACATCCATTTAGAAAAACAAATAGGAACTATGATACCATCTTTGTAAATTCTATTTACCTCTTTCTCAACGGATGATAACAATTTGGGATTAATCCTCCTCAGTTTCTGGTGGAATGGCTTATGATCAGGCTTGACTAGTATAGTATGATGTATGATGTTCTTTTCATACACCTTTAGATCTGAATAGTCCAAAGCAAACACATCATAAATTTTTTCCATTAAAGCAGTGTATTTACCTTTCATATCAGGGGATATAGACTTTGACAACTTCACCATTTTTTGTTTGTCAGTTGTGCCAATGTTTATATTTTCAACCCCTTTTTTTTATGGGGACATTTGTTGGATTTTTTGGGACATTATCATGATCAAATAAATATTCCAAAGGCACAAGACCTCGTGAAATGTTATTTTCTTTCAGCTGCAACACTTCAACCTCAGTGGCCTCAATTACCTAACCATTCTCACCATACACATCATTAATATGAGAATGCAAGAATTCATCCTCCATTTGCAGAAAATTATTAATTTTCTTATCATCCCAAAAAACCTGGCAATATCTCAGATTGTTAGGAACAACTGGATGATGCTTAACATCAATTGAAAACTTCCTATTAGAGTGGATGGGGATAAACATGCTTGCTACGGTGGCAAGGGAATCAACCATAAAATTTTGAATTCTGGGAATCAAAGACAATGTATATTCTGAATTTGTTTTTTAGAATATCAAGGATAACATTCAGATAAGCTTGAACACTTAGATGCTTGGCCTAGTACTCCACTTTTACCTGTTTAATCACCAACTCAGAGTGAGAATAAATTGAAATCTTCTTTGCTCCCATGTTTTTGAGAATTTTAAGGTTGACAATTAATGCTTCGTACTCTACCTCGTTATTTGAGCAATCAAAAGCCAACTTATATGGGCTTAATCTTACATTGCGAGGGACTTTACCTGAATAATTCAAGGGAACATGAATCCACATGCCATTCCCATCTCCTTCCTTTGCCAATGCTCCATGAAATTGCAGGGTCCAATGACCATCCTCTTCATTAGGAAATTGTAATTTGGAGGGATGATTTATTTTACTTATTGGAGGATGACTCGTTGTCTCGAAAAGTTTTGTTTCTTGCACCATTCAATAGTCTTCTGTGGTGAACTTCCTTGATGCAGACAATCAACATCTTGTTTCTCTTTTTTTGTAATCAAATCCTTATGTACACTACTTATATCTTCTGAAACTTCTGAAATTTCAACAATCTGACTGTCATCATCTACTGAACTCATATCATTATACAAAATAAATGACTTTAATTCAGTATGTATAACATGGATATGATGATTATTAGGTCTTTGTTTGCTACTTCATAAACTTCATCTTTTTCTCTTGGTACAATTTTCTAAGCTTCCTAAACACCGATATAGTAGTGTAAGAGAAATCATGGTGTAGGGTGTCTTTCAACTTTTCTCCCCAAGACCAAGAAAGAATCATGCCAAACCTTGGAGGAATATCAACAACAACAACGCCCATCAACACATTCTTGGCCGGATTCTAGTCCAGAGACACTACCAAGTCTTTGATAAGTCAAAGACACTTCACTCTTCTCGAATCAAAAGAATAGAGATCATGATATGGTCGGGTGATATCTAATCCCAGTTTACTAATAATGGTTTTAGGCATAAGGTTTTGTGAGGCCCCAAAATCTAACATGACCTTATGAAGGATAAAATCATGGATTTTCAGACTAAGGTAGAATGTTGGCACTTCACTATATTTTGGACTCCCAACTATGACTGAACCAAACAAAATTATAGGGTGAACATTGGCGACATCAACCATATCTGACATCTGATCTACATTTAATATCTTGGCAATCTGAAACTTATATTTATCATTTTTGACTAGTTCAGTTAGAGGGATAGAAACTTTCAGCTTAGAAATTTCATTCTCTAAACTAAACAAGTTAGATTTATTCTCTACTTCTTTTGAAGTGGTGTCCTTCTTTTAGGTTTGTCCTTTAGTATAAGACTCCTTTCTCTAACCTTCACTTTGAGTCTTCTTATCCTTCCTTGAGTTGATGGTAGAGGCTTCATTGGTCTTGTCCTGACTTAGAATAACAATCTCCTTTTCTTTATTTTGATTAGCAGTGGTTGTTTCTTTGTCTTGGGAATCTCTCTGAGCACTTTGCCTCTTCTGGTTCAATGTAACTGGCACATTTATTCTCCTCAAATTGTACTTCTTTTTCCCATGGTTGAGATCATTATGATAACCCCTTTGGTATTCTTCAGTCTACACTGCCCACACATCATCGTTTTAGAGGACAAGTTGTTGATCACTTGGTGCAAAAGAATCCTGAGAGAATTGATCTTCCTTAGTTAGAAAAATAGGTAGTTTATCATATTAATCATCCTCAAAGAAATGGTTTGCTTCAACAATCTCTTCTTATTCTTCTTCTGGGCCTTGAGTGTAATTTTACTTTAACAGAGTTCTAATTTGCTACCATCCTTAAGGATCTTGATTCTTCTACCCTTTCTTCTTATTTCTAAGTTGTGATTGTTGTCAACCCCTATAATTTTGATTCCTTATTGAAGGCTCCACTTGTCGACCTTTAATGGTCATTATCTCCATCATTTTTTCCATGGTTTTTATAAGAGTGTTGAGTTTATCATCATAAGAAGAGGGGGACTCCTCCTTTATGGTAACTTTCTTCTCTAGATTTATTTTGGATTTCTTAATTAGTGAATTAGCTTCAACACACACTGCATTTCCCTACATGTCTTCTAATGTGGTAGGGTTACTCTCCCTAAGATGATAAGCTATGTTTGATTCAAAGGCATCAGGATAGTGGAGGAGTGCTAAACTAGGGGGAGGTTTCATGTCATCAGGGATAGAATTGTACACCTTATTCAATCTAGTTGTGAACTCCTGCATTGTTTCATTTGGATTTCTCTTCATGGAGTTGTATTCAGCAAAAATATGTAATGGATTTTTATTTTATTTCCATCGAGCTAAAAACAACTCTGTTAGCTACCAAGAGTTGTTGATGGAACTAGCTGCCAAACTACGAAACCACTTCTTAACCTCTCTAGAAAATGTTTGTGCTATAATTCTCATTTTAGCATCCTCGTCATAAACCTCTTTGAGATCGATAAAATCCACCAATTTTTCAACACATTGCTGCGCTAAGATTTCTAAAGTTCCATCAGAAAGAGGAAGCTTTTGGCCATAGTTTTGAGGTGGCGTAGCAAGTTGACCAGATAATGCTAGAGAAGCAAACCTTGCCATGACTGCTGGAGGAAGTTGTACAGGAACTACAACTGGTTGTGTTGATGGGGATGATGATATCAATGGAGGTGGGGGTGGATTAACAATGACATATGTGGTAGCTAATGTATTTGGTGGTATGTTAGAGGAAGTAGTAGCAGACAAATTCTCAAGTTGATATTGAATGTAGGCCTTTTTGGTGGTGATATGAATTTGGTCAACTAAGCTTTGGAGATTATTAAAGTTTGACCAAAGCTCATGATTAAATTTAGAAAATAGGGATATAAAAGAAGGCGGTTAAGAATCGAACTTGATAAGGCTGAATACTACCTTTGAAAGGAAAAATTAAACTTTGATCGAAAATGAGATATCTCAAAATGGATGTCAAAGTGAATATCTTCGATGGTAAGAAATTGATCACACAAAGAAGTAGTTCTTACCAATTTATGAGCTCCACTTTCAGGAAGAGGAGATTTGACTTTTCTTAGTAGTTTTTCCAGATCATCAACAACAGGAGGTGGATTTGGTTTAGGGTTTGACATCGTGTGCCTTTTAGGAGCCAAAGTTTTACATCTCAACTTGATGTGATTTAGATCATCCATCTTCGAGTACTAGAACCTGTCACCCACAGGACCAATTTTGATTGCACATGTAGAACTAGTCCCAGGGAAGATATATCACTCGTTTCCCTCACAATGATGCCAAAATGTTATCCTGCACAATATCCCAAGGTTGAGAAAGGAGATTAGAGGAGGTAACCTCAAACCACTTAGGGTTTAGCAGCTAGCTCTGCTAATCCAAAGAGGGCTCTCTCTATAAATCTCACAGCCAAATATGACTGTAATGGGAAAAAGATATTAGGCTAGATATGTTTAGCTCTAGGGTTTTGCTAGATCAAGAGTCAAAATCAAGGAACTGGGTCAGCTCTCAAGGGTTCAGTTGCAAGAGATAAAGAGAAGCATGGTAGCTATGATTTTGTGATACTTTGGGGCTTTGTCTATGTAGTGTAGGGTGTAAAAGAAACGGTTCAAAATGAGCATGGAAAGAGTGAATTCATTTATTAGAAGATAGATAACATAAACATGAAATTCCTAACAAAATAGAGCTTAAGCTTAAGAATTTCGTTTAAAACCTCTTAGGAAAATCACTGAAGAGCATAGATATGGAAAGGAGATGAAATTAGCATTCATATAAGATATTAACAGAAGAGAAACATGATGACAAATTCATATAACACTATTTCCTAGATATTCCTAGATAATAGCTACAACTAGCCTTTGATTTCCTATAAAAAAATGATGGATACAAGCTCCAAGCCTTTCATTCACTGATGTCCAACCCCTAATATATTGAAATATGAAGTATTTATACATTGGTTTACAAAAAAATATCTTGAAACAAATTTCAAGATTTGTTACAAAAATTCATAAAAATAGATCAAAACTACTAAAATATCATTTGGATGAGCTCTGGTACTGTTCTGGTAATATTGGTGTAACTGAGGCCTCAAATAAACACTTTTCTTAATCTTGCTGATTGATGAACTACATTGTTCCTTTTTTTCTACATTTTGTTTTGAAAGATGTTTTAATGAATGTGCAATGCTGGCTCCTTTTGCTACTTAAAACATGCTAAAAAGGTATTCATTGTCCTTCGAGCGGCAACAAAATGAGTGATCTAGTGCTCTATGAATGGAGATCATGGTATTTTAGTTGAGAAATTACATGAAAGGCAATGAGAAATCATGGTCGAGGGTGTGAAAAATTGAACTGATATTGACCATTGGGAAGAAATATGAGTTGTCAATCTGAGCTGTCTGATCCGGGTTGATTAGATCTAGGTCCTTGATCGGGGCTGATTATATATCACAATTTCAACAAGGAGACAAGCTCTTAACAATGCTTCATAGTGTTTGTTGATGGGCTAGACCCAAAACTTTATTAAGAACAACTTTCTAAATTATCGTATTTGACCGGGTATTTCCATATTGCAATTACTACTGGGAAGTGAGTACACGAGAGTGGGACCATAAAAAAAGACTAGAAAAACTTTTGAATACAACAAATAATCCTGGTTGGTCTGGAAAGGGGTCGTGTTATTGTATCATAATCGCAACTATAGGGAAGGACCATGCAAGGAAGGAACTTTAGATTGGTGCGATCGTTGGGGGTTAAGACTTAATGGCTGTGGTACTTATCGGTGAGCGAGAGTTATCGATGAGCAAGACTTAGTATGGGATGAGGGATTGATTGTAGGATGTAGAAATGATTATGAGATGCATGACTATTATCACAATGAGTGGACAGGTAGAAACTTAACATTATAGGAAAGTGGGACTTATTGTGGGATGTGGCTGATTGTGGGATGTGTCGAATGCGGGATAGGTCAATTGTGGGATATTGCAATTGTAATCGAGAAGGGGTGGGGAGCGCTACTTATTGTTTCATGTAAAATGTGTTGATTGTGGGCTCCAACCATTAAAGGGATTTCAATATAGTTTAAATGGGTGTGACTAGAGTTAAAACAAATGGACTTTCATCTAGAGTTAGTACAAATGGATTTTTAGATAGAGTTGGAATTTTAAAAGGGATTTCATCTAGAGTTTCGATGTATAAAAATGGAAATGTAGTTAAAGGAATATACAAAGGGACTTTGGGATAAATCTAGAGTTTGGGAATTAAAATGAAATATGAGTGTCTCCAAGGGAAAAAGGGGTTTTGACTTAGGATTTAAGGATTTTCTCAAGGAAAAAGGGGTTTTAGATGGAATGAGAGGATTTATGAAGGAAGTATGAGGAGGTATATGGAATATGAATGAGGATGTTGAAACAAGCCAAAATCTCCTTGAACACATTTTTTTCCCTAATAACTACTCCCATAATGATTATTCATAAGTGATGTGAGGACTCTTTTTAACAGTTTTTATTACTTGACCTATTGATGACATCTAATGGAGTATGAAACTAACCATGAGATGAGACTGAGATTATGATCAAAAAATTTTACTAATGACTCATCATAATGAGTGATGACATGACCAAAATGGCATTTGACCTTGAAATGGAGGGAGTAGTAACATATTTAGACATACTAACTAGTGACCCAATTTTTATTTGAAATCCTTTTGAAGCCATAAAAATTTGACCTAGGACCTTATAAAAAAACTTTGAAAGAGCACATTTGATCACTAGTGACTGGTAGGACTGATGGACAGTAACAAAAGGGATACAAAAAAATCTAGAAGCCTAAGGGGTGTACTCACATCAACTCTAAAAACATGAATTAATGATGGAAAACATTCGGGAATATGCTTTTGAAATATGAAAAATGAGACAAACAATCAACTCCTTATCATTTGGAATTAAGGAAATAATTGAAAGCCAAAATCACATGTATCACAACACATAATTAGATGTTAGATGTAAAGATTTTTAAATTCATTTTTTTTTTTTTTGTAATTTTGTTTTTATTAATAAAATTACTAACAATTTTTAGATAATAGAAAATCATAATATACATATCACATTAAGTGTATATAACTAAGTTAAAGAATACAGTATCATAATTAAGTATCGTTTACCATATAAAATTAAAAATAATGATTGTTGTATATATTTAAATTAATTAATAGTACATTAATTTAATACCATTTAACTATGAATACTTACCCATTTCAAAACCACATACCAAAAAAACATAACTAATTTTCAAATCCAAATAATTTTATAAATATTTATTTATTTAATTTATAACAATTTTAAAAAGTTAAATCTAAAAGCAGTAAATGAGGGGGAAAGATGTTATAGTGGTGTAAATATTTGTAAACATTTGCATCAAGCTCTATTAACAATAATAAAGGAATAAATTAATATGGTAATCTCTGGAAACTATTGTACGCATTTAATTGTTGGTTCAATTAATGATAAAAAGTTAAAAGTAATAAAAATAATAAAGTTCCCTTTTTTTTAATATATATATAGATACTCTTCCCGTTGTTCACAGGAATCAAGGAATGGTCACTACCACAAACTTATAGATAATAAAATTCAATTTGTTATATTGTAATGAAAATATAATATAGATATCACATTAAAATATATAGCATCTAAATATTAGTTATAAATTGAGATCCATCTTACTATCTAAATTAAAATAATGATTCCCCAACCGTATTTTAATTTAATCAATAAGCACATAAGAACTTAATATTTTCAATATAAAAAGATTCTCAACCATAGATATTCACCCCCATTTTACCATGGATGTCATTAACTTGTAAGTACACTTTATTACAATACCATGTGCCAAAACCATGACTTATCAATATCCCATACCCAAAACCCATAACTAATTTTAAAATCAAAATACTTTATTTTAATTTTATTTTATAACATTTTTTTAATTAAATCTAAAAGAAGTAAGCTATGGGAAGATGTTTTATGTAATTTACCATGGAATCAATTAAAAAAATAATAAAGTTTAAGTGTAATTGGATGAAGAGACCATCTGAGAGTAAAGTTAGATAAAGATATTACAATGTACTGTAAACATTTTGAATCAATTGAAAATTAAATAATTAAAAAAATTAAAAAAAAAATAATAATTATATTTATTAATAAAACATTTGACCTTGTCAAATTACATAAAATAAAAATAAAAATATAATTATAATTACAATTAATAATAAAACTAGTTTAGATCCATGTTAACTCCATATCTACCAAGCTTTAAGAGGGATAAAATTTCTTAATATGTAAAACTCTTTTAAGTGAAAATAGATGATCCCTTTAGGCTTGGTAATTGGGGAGTTAAGATAAATCTAGATTGGTAAATATATAAATTGATTTTTTTTGTGCTAATAGAAACTCCACAACGCTCTA
>APFE031025512.1:4960-39316 GCA_000404065.3 Pinus taeda | reverse complement strand
TAAGTGGGTCTTTATTAAAGTGGGGTGAGTTAAAAAATAGAAAGTGAGATTTAAATGAGCATTTAATCTTAGCCCTTGATCTCAACCTATTTTAGCCATTGGATTTAGGGATCACCCAAAAGTCACTTAGGGTTAGATTAAAGGAGGAAAATGAGGAAAATGTCATTCATTCTTTCATGAGCAGATTGAAAAAAGGAGAGCAAGAGAGCAAGGGAGATTTCTAGACAGGGAGGAGAAGGAGACAGCAGCTTGGCACACATTCCAAGGAAGTCGTTTAGCAAATCCGTACAGCTGAGTGAGCACACTGTAAAAGGCAGATTTTTGGGCACGATTTTCAGGAGGAAGTACAACAGATTTTTGCACGGAAATCGAGGGCAGTACAACAGATTTTTTCACAGAAATCGAGGGTCGTACAGCAGATTTTCTGCACAGAAATCGAGGTTCGTACAACTATTTTTTGCACAGAAATCGAGGTCCGTACAACAGTCCGTACAGTCTGTACAACAGCCGTACAACAATTTTCCAGGGAACGGAAAACGAGATAAGTTGTAAAATTTACTTGCTGATTTTTGCTAAATATTTCTCACTGTAAAAAGGCATTTTTTCAGAAATAAGAAAGAGCTATCGAACTGGTTTTCCCTAAGAGTTGTAGGGGGTTTTTCTAGGGTCACACTGACCAAAAATCACTGTGTTCAAATGTGTTAAATGGCTGTTTGTACCTGCTGATTTTTTTATTTCTGCATTTTCCAGCATTCTGTAAAATTTCCAGAATTTGTGTTTTCAGCAAAATTTATTTTTTCAGTTGTTGAATGTATGGATATGGGAAAGGGCATTTAACTATTTTGGAGAAATAAGGTGAAACTGAAAACCGAGCTGGGAAATGAGAAATTTTTACACATCGGTCTGTCAGGATCATCTCAAAATAATGTAGCAGATGAAAATTTGCCATGTTATATCATCATTTCACACCATCTCACGGATTACCCTTACACTTTTGCAGATTATATGCACGAATTGTTGTCAGGCCATCCCTTCTACCTTGCCTATGATTGATTCTCACAATAGGTGAATAAAGCACAATTTGCAGTCAGTTGGCTTTGCCATTCGTTTGGCCTCCTCCATCCCCCCTAGCTAGCGATTTCCTAATTTGCCACTTCTTATTGGAAAAGGTTTTGTTTAATTAGAACATAATTTCGTGTGGATTGTGAATTTTTTTTCGGGCAAGAAATTTTTCAAGAAATCAATATCGAAATTTTCAAAAATTTTGACGCCATAATATTTATTATTTTCTTGATAAAAACGTTGTTTAGACCACGCAATTGGGGAGTCGAACGACAAAAAAATGCCTGTGAAATCATCACAGAGATCAGAACCAAAAGCACAGTTGTATGGTGGCGGTGTTTCGGCTAAAAGACATCTTGAAAAAAAGGTGGTCGGAGACTACGAAGTATGTGGCAAGGCAAAGCCTATTTCCAATTCTATAGATACATTAATACACCCCCTACGGACCTCAGGGCACTGACACTCTGACATCTATTTAATTTTCATGCAAACACTTTCTGGTTAATAGTGATCGAGATATGCATGATGTGATCATCCATCCATCTCGTTGTTTGTATTGATTCCCATTGAAACGAGTGGCATGTGTATCATGGCATGTCGTGTATCATATGCTATCCATTCCCCATATCATTTGATATTAATTGCCACCAAATTTTGAATTGTATAATGGCGCTCCAGATTGGAATTTTGAATCTCAGAACCTGTGCTGCCATATTTTGTTGAACTTGAAAGAAGCTTTGGTCGGTTATAGTTTCTTTGCTCAGCATGAGCTTCCGGACGAGTTCGGTGCTGATCGCATTGCGGTGGTTCTGGCTATCGTTTCCTCTGCTGGTGAGAAAACTCATTTTAGCATTTGTTTTGTAAGGGATTTAGCTTTAATTACTTAGATTACCGTTGTCACTGCAGCCGAGGACCAGACAAGAAAATGTAATTTTATCATTTGGTTCGTCCAAAGTTTAAGCTTTAATTTTTTCAATTATCGTTGCCTCTGCGAGAACCAGACAAGAAAATGCATTTTATAGTTTGGTTCATCAAGTGTTTAAGCTATTAATTTCTTCGATTATTGTTTATTATTGCCTATGCAACTGAGAACTAGACAAGAAAATGCATTTATCGTTTGGTTTGTCAGGGTTTTAGCTTTAATTTTTTCGACTATAGTGCCTCTGCAGCTGAGAACCAGACAAGAAAATGCATTTTATAATTTGTTTCGTCGGGGGCTTTAACTTTAATTTCTCTGATTATCGTTGCCACTGCAGCTGATAAAATGCATTTTCTTGTTTTGTTCGTCTGGGGCTTTTTCTATAATTTCTTCGACTATCTTTGCCTCTACAGTGGTTTTAGCTTTAATTTCTCCGATTATTGTTGCTTCTGCAGCTGAGAAAATGTATTTTCTTGTCTGGTTCGTCAAAATTTCTTTTTGAGCTTTGATTTCTGTGATTGGCTGAGTAAATTTCATTTTTTGTTTTGTTTGTTTTGGTCGCAAAGCAGACAATCTTCCCCCGGTTTCCAAGGTAGTGCAGCTGATCAAGAGCCAAGGCATCAACAAGTTGAAGCTCTACGGTTCAGTGGTACAGACATTAAAATCACCATTGCCCTTCCCAATGAGCAACTCTCCAACATTGCTCATAGTCTTTCGCGAACCTATACCTGGGTCTAGCAGAACGTGGCTGCCTACGTTTCGGGCACCCAGATCATGGCCATAGCTGTCAACAATGAATTCTTCGCCAATTCTAATGACCTGACCTCCTACCTTGTTAAGATGTCTAAGGATGCTGGTAAGGAGAAAGAGAAGGACCCGCAGAGCTCTGCTCCTGCCCCAATCCCCAACAGCGAGCTTCCTCAGTTCGATAGAATTCAGCTTGATGCGCCAAATCTGAAGCGTAAAGCAAGTGCTCTGTCGAACCAACCCCTGGATTCGACACAGATGACACAACAACAATATTGGCAGAGTAATAAAAGAAGCAAGCGAGGTTAAATCTATGTAATTGGACCCGTGCACACAGAAAAAGAACCAGAGGATCATGCTGTGCTTTTTTGACTAACTGCTTATGTAATGCAGCGTGTTGCTAATAATATTTTTGGAAGAATGGTACTGTCATACTAGGGCTATTGTAGTTTTGCCTTGTTGCTAACAGGATATGACACTTTTTGGAAGGATAATATTGTTATGCATAGAAGGGCTATTCTAGTTTTTCCTGGTTGCTAACCAGATACTTTTATCCAGGGCACATATGTTGCCTCTGTGTAAACTCCTCTGATGTTATATCAAGTGTGAAGCATTAGGGAGAGAAAATAGGATCTCAAAGTAGAGAATACCAAGTGTGAAGCATTAGGGAGTGAAAATAGGATCTCAAAGTATCTCTAGCCCAGATTGATCAACCTAAATATATGATGTAATTTCCCTGTCCTTTGGACTCTTTTGTTAATGAAAAATAGCTAATCCTTTTGAAAAGTTCAACAGTTTTAAAATTTTATCATTTTATTTTTTATTTTATTTTTCTTGTTTATATAATTAAAAGTTAGTTTTTTTTAAATTTATGAAAAATAAATATCCATATTGAACTTTATTTTAATCTTAAAAAGACATTTCATGTATAAAAATTCACAAAACTTATTTTATATTAAAAAAATAAGTTATAAATCAGATAATCTTGTTAAGTGGTTAAAATTTTATTTATTTTGTTTATATAATTAAGATTTAGTTTTCTTGAATTTGGAAAAATAACCTTTTAAAACAAAGTTCATTTTAACTCCCAAAAAAACATTAATCAAAATAAATACTTTTATTTATTTATTAATTTATTTTACAAAACTTTACAAACCTCATTGCACATCAAAACTACATGTAAATAACAAAACCTAAAATAGAAAGTTCAAACTTATCATTGTTTCATAATTTTTCCACAAACCTTATTTTATATTAAAAAGTTAAGTGCGAATAAAAAGTTAAATGTGAATAAGTAATGCACGTTTTCAAATTATTATTATTTGTTAAGAATGTTTCAATTTATTAGTCGTTAAAATTTAGTATTTAAATGTTTTAGTTTTTACATTTCAAGTTCATAAAAAAAATTAAAATTAAAAATATTAACTTATTTAAAAAATAACTAAAATATTAATAATTTATTTAGTTATTAATTTATTAATATCAAAACTTTATTTTAATTTAAAAATGTATATATATAAAAAAAAAAAATAATATTTGAAGTCAAACTTTGATTCATATAATTTCAAAAATATTTGTGCTCACCAGGTCCGATTTTAGTAAAATTAGTCATATAGAAATCATTTATGCATGAACAAAATCTCACTAGCCCCATTTACATTAAGATATTACTTGTACAAAAATGATAGAGAATTTAAATATATTATTGATTATAATTTTCTAAAATTATTAATCATATAAATAAATATAGAATATATTATTTCTTAAATCGATTTTGAACTAAAATATATATTTATATGGTAAATATAAGGAAAATTAGAAATAGGAAAGTGTTAGATTTAGGTATGATGTTGGATTGGAAACAACCCATGTTGAGATTTTTGTTAGATAATTTTTATGAATTTGAGTTTGTTAGATGTAACACTATATTTTAATATTCAATCAATATCGTTATTCTGTAAATTGTCATGCTTAGGCTTTGAAGTCCAATTCTAGGCAATTCAGTATAAAATCGCATGGAGATGGTTGTTTCTAACAAAGTTGGCATGCAAATTGGGGAAATCATATGTATTAAAGAAAATATATTTGATATGGTTGTATTCTTGTTTTTCCAATGTACCAAAAAGACAAATATTATCTTTGAGACGTTATGAAAATAGACTTTAAGTAAGCCCCATGTTTTATGAAAATTATATGTATTAAAGAAAATCTATTTGATATGGTTGTATTCTTGTTTTTCCAATGTACTGAAAAGACAAATGTTATCTTTGAGACGTTATTTGAAAATAGACTTTAAGCAAGCCCCATGTTTCTCCCACTTGCATTGCGATAACTTCAAACTATTACTTCTTGGGAAAGATAATGATCCCCATTATTCACTTACTTTTCACTATGATTGGTCAACCAGTTACAAATTAAAACTCATAAGGGTTCCTAGGATGGGTTTTAGCACACACTAGAATTGAAAATTTATCTATCTAGGATTAGAGCTTTGAGCATGAGAATTCACCTTGGACGTGAGTGTGAAATTCATAGTTGTGATGTTTAGTTTGTCTTCAGTTTACTTGAACAGAGCCTAATCATATTCATATGCTTCAAACAATTCTATGAAATCTAAGATTCCTCTAAGATCTACATGGAGATTTTGTGACGATTTGATCTGCAACAATGAAGAAGAGTAGGGCTCACAATGTCAATTATAAAAGGATTAGGATTTAAGGAGGTTCTAAGATTGTTTCTACGACTAACACGGGGGTAGATTTGGTCATCGATCATAGCAAAAGGAGCTATGATTATATCTACGAAAAATCGATTTCAACACCATAAGGGAGGTTACCAAATTCACGTGTGGTGGTTAAAGAGTAAGCCAAAATTTTGGGTATTTTTGTTTTAGCCTCATCAAAAAGCTCGAGAAACTATTTGCATCCATACATATAAAGAGAGAAATTGAAACCAATGATCAATTCAAGGAGCCTATCAAGCCAAAGGAAAGATTGTAATTTCACTCTTCAAGTAAGAAACAATTTGTGCATGATTAAATGTTATGCATATGTTTCTGGGTTGTTTTCAATAGATAAATAGTATTGTGGTATTTTGAATTTATTCCAAAGGAATGTGCTTATTTGAAAAATATTTGTATATAGATGAACGACACATATTTGGTCATGATAATGGTAATCTTCTTTTTTAAAATTCACCATTAAAGTGAACTTGTCACTCAAGGTATTTAATTCCTTAGAGGAAATTTGTTGATCAACTTAATTTGAAGTTCATTGGAACTACATTGTAACATGGTCAAAGCCTTTTTTGTCCAAAGGGTCATGAGAAGTGACAATGTTAAGTTACAATTAAGATTCCTCAAAGAAGTCATGGTGTGGAGGCTTTTAGTTAGTCCATGAATAAGCGAAAATGATTGTGGAGATCTAAACTAGAAGGCAAGAGCACTCTACAGGATATTGACTTCAAAAATCAGAAAAGGAGGTAAAATATTTTAAAATGCTAAGTATGAAATTGAACTATGACAGTAAAATCTTGATGATGCTTTGCAAGAAATAGGAAAATTAGAAAGAAAAAATACACTTGAATAGATATAAGGGTGGTAGGTGTACTCATATGCTAGCTTGATAAGTGCAATAGGAGAAGCTGATTCTTTGATTGAGGGGCGAAGGGGGCATAAATAATCAATTCATGTCAATACAAAAATGAAACAATAAATTTTCAACGATAAAGCATAAGTGTAGACAATGATATGTTGGTAATTGTACGCGTGTAATTCTTGTCGAAGTAATGAAGATGGTAGTAGATGAGAACAAATGATGATAGACAATTGAAGACAATATTTTTGAGTGTTGTGGATGTGACCCATTCATTGTATTCGTAGGCAATTCTATGGTGTCATGTTTGACTTATGTATTGGTCCTAGAGAATATTTGAGTATATACCTAGTATCTACATGGTTGGAATATGATATTGTACATGTACCTTAGTCAAATGATAGTGTAATCTTGATGAGTCAAAGTGTACATTGATACAGTTCATGGTAATATGGAATCTATTTTGTAGACGAAGGTTCATGGTAAAGAAAATATCATGAATGTAATGTATGGTTTTCCGTCATCCAAAACCCTTTGATGTGATGTTTGGGGTAATCGAGAAACTACCTGAGGTGTGATGGGTGAGGATCGTCAAAAAAAACCCGTAGGTGTAATGTTAGAGTGTAGTTATGGATAAACCTTAGAAAACCCAAGATATTGATGATGCACAATGATATGAAAATGGGGCTCTTAAGCTTCTTATCTATCTTATAAGAACCCTCCCACTTCCAAAGCTTTACATTTTCCCAAGTCTTAATGATTAACCAATGCGGAATTAAGAAATGCTTGAAAATATAGGTGTATGCTTGTATTTGTTTTTTTACTGTTGAGTGCTTATGTTCATTTGCTTATATTGATGTGAAACATAAATAACAGTAAATAAAATAGCAATTCAACAAACCCATAAGACAACAATATAATATGGAGCTCACCCTGATATCTTGGGCTACGTCTCCTTGAGCTCTAATCAACTCGATTAGGCTCTCTGGGATTATGGCTTCAATTCTTTTACAAGTGCTACACTTAACTCCATTAGTTTACAGCTGAACCAATGGGCTTAGAATGCCATCTTACCCCTAGTTGTCTTTGTTCTGCAGACAGGTCTAGGCTTCTCTGGACTTGACACCTTCTGTCAGTGCTCTGAGCTTCTCGAGCTTCTAGCTTCTCTGACTCCCTCAAATTTTGCATTTGTCTCTGGAACTCCTTCTCCTATCTTTAACACACCTCAGACAACCAGCCACAGATCGATCATTCGATCTCCTGTTGTGTTGCAACTTCACTGCAACCTTGTGGCTCTTTAGAAGTCTATTAGAGCTCTATGGCTCTGCGGCTCTGCCTCCAACCTCTGGTGACTCTGCTTATTACAGTGAGCTCAGCTCTGGTTTCTTTGCTTCCAGGTCTGCTTACTACTTCCTGAGCTGCTCTTGATCTGCCTCTCTCTCCTCTCTATCAATCTGTGGCTTTAAAGCCAATCTACTTCCTGATTGTTCGCTTCCGCTTCTCAACTTTCTGGTTCCCTGCATCTGTCCATTCGAATCCCTTCTTTCAGTAGTTAAAATAATTGCGTAACTCCTTATAGGGAGGTGGCCACCCATTTCTTTAACGGATGACCATGTTAGGTTCATTGGAAACACTCTATCATTTGAAAAGGCTGTTATTTCCATTTACTCCAAGAATGCCCGCAAAACACGAATCTCTGCCAACTCATCATCCACGTCGGGAATCAAAATCCGGCACAATATGCTTTATAACTTCTTCAAATCCGGTCATCCATCCAGGTGCATCTCTGCCATTGATCTGGACCCTCCAGATCCTATGGTCATCGCACATATCAGGTGGATAACTTGCTCTATGTTTACCCGTCCGATGTGAGTGGTTTTATCTCTCTTCCGCTGGACGCGTGTCACTCGATGTGTAGCATCGGGCGGGACTCAGTCTAAACCGCTTATTGTTTGAAGCCCTTCCGATATCCTACCAGTTTCTGTGGAATCCCGCCTCGAACAAAACTGAAACGCTTTCCGCTGCATTTCATGATTTTTCGGGTCTAGGCACATGTGGCTCTCCTTCTTTAAGGGGTTTTCCCTGTGATATGTGATTAACGACATATCAGATTCTTACCCTATTGACTCAAACCATCACTGAATTTTCTAATTCGCGATAGCACGTGTTACCATGGTCCGCTACTCTGCGCGCTTGGTCGACGGGCCTCATTGATCCGCACTGATCGCAGTTAGCAACTGTCATGAGGATTCCTCTGATGAGCTTGATCTGCACAAGATTTTTAATCTTTGGCATAAATTATGGAGAGTTCATGAAGACTTAGAGAGTTTTAGGATCCATTTTAGATCACACGAGGAGTTAAAGGTGTAGGGATGAAGACATGTAATGGAAGAATGGTTGAATGAACCATGTACATGAAGGACATCCTATTAGACTAGCTATTGTAGTGGATAGTCATCCTTACATTCTAGTGGATGGTTGCTCCTTTATATGGATTTCAACATTTTGGTAATGTTTATATCTTATAGATGTGATGAACTATTATCCTTCGTGTCTACAACCATTTCAAACAATGGGAATGGCTCCTCAAATAGACTCTACACTCCTCACGCTCCTTTTCAAGGGCCAACTAGAAGGCCTTGATTTTTAGCTACAGGTTGGAAGATGGATTATCATGCTTGCTATAACCAATTAACTAGTAGCGAATATGGGATACATGCTACAGGTAATCATATGATAATAATTTAACTTGTTGTTTAATGGATTAGATGCTCATTTAATTTATGGTGACTGCTAATACTTGCAAGTGTTGAGTAATGTAATATGTAGAAGTGTTGTTCATAGGGTTGTATAGAATAGCGAAAGCAACATGCTCTCTATTTCGTATCTATGGGGTCCCTGTTCGATAATAATCATAAGGCCTGCACTAGGGCTGGTAGATTCAGAGCATCCACTATTGTACAGACCACTGACGTGGAATGAATGCTTGAAAGAAAAAACAAAAAATTTACATGGAACTCTTGAATTATTCAAATTAGATAATCATTTAGTTATGCTCTCGAACTGAGAGGCCGATAATCTTTGAAGGAAATTTGTACTTGCATCAAATCCTCTTTTCTGTGACGATATCAATTGGTTGAATGGTTAAGAAGTTACTCATAAATTATATTGTTGCTAGGTCCTTGATGACACTTACTACCCCCAATCTTGTATTTACAAATGGTTGTTGGAAACGTCTAACTTTTGGAATTTATTTGATGTATTCACTACCCATGGTTCAAAATGTTTTATGGAATCTCTTCATTTTAATATTACAAATATTGTGGGTACTCTATCTGTTGTAAGTATATTGTAATGTAATGACTAATGGCAATTGCTTTATGGAGGCTAATAAGATTTGTTCATGAATATCGGCTCTCAACCAAAATTATAATTTATAAATAAATATATTATGACAAATTTTCTTTTTAATTAAATTGTGCTTAGAGTTCAAAAGTGCTTCTGGAAATAAAAAATATTTTAAATATAAATCAAATTTTAATAATATATATATAAAATAATATTAAAGTATAAAATTTAATTAAAACATAAAAACAAATATATTATTAATAATAAAATATTCAACATAATGTTTTCCTCAAAATTAATTAAATTAAATCAATATAGTGAAATATAGATATATATTAACAAAGGTTATGCCTCTATCTCTTATGTTTTATAAAACTATTTCTTATGTTTTATAAGATAATCAAGGATGAAATGGAAATAGGAAAATTGCAAGGAAACTGTTTTAAAATAAAAATATTAAATTAAGAAAGCTATAGCATTAAATAGCAATACTAATAATAAAATAAGATTGTAAATATGTATTTACCACAATAAAATAAGATTGGATATTTTTTTTTTAACATAATCGGGTACTTGTCTATTATAAAAAACTGCTGCATATGAGCGTTGTTACAAGGAGCGAAAAGAGAGGAAAAGAAGTCCAAAATGGGCGCGCAGGCCCTAACTTCTTGTTGATAACCTTATAGATAATGTACTTGAATAAGAAACGGCTATATTGCCTTACAAAGAGACCTGCGAGGAGACAAAATTTGTTGGCCATGGGAATTTTACCAGAACTGATTTACGGAGTCCTCCATCTGGGTATCCTTCTTGCTTGCTCTGGTGGAGGCTTCTGCTTGCATGGCATCAGTGATGTTTTTGATGTGTGCGATGGCCTCTTCAAGGTGTGTGCATTTTTCTTTCAGGTTCTCTATTTCAGTACACTGCTTCTCCAATTTTTTTCTTTTGGAGCGACTGTCGGCCTGATAATCCTCCTTGAGCTCATTATGGCACTTGATGATCCTTGCGATCATGAAACAGTGTTGCTTGCATAGTGTGCAAGTGTCATTGCCCAGCACTCAGTCCAGAGGATTCTCAGGAGGATTGCTACCCGTCTGATTCTCATTATGGGATCTGATTTCGGAGGGCTCCGCCATGTCTGAGAGGAAATGAACAGCCAAGTAAGTCAGCAACCAAAATGCCTGAGGAGGAAAGAAATAACACCTCGATCGATTCGGAGGGAGGCGAGCTTGGGAGCAGGGGCTGCCTCGCTTGATGGAAGTCTTCTGGATCCGGAGAATAGGATAGCGTGCAGCAGAAACTGAGATGCGTAGGGGATGAGACGGAATGTAGGGGAAGCAACAGAATGTCGAGGAAGTGGAGGAACACAGAGACAGCACAGCCAGAGACCATTTAGAGATGAAGAGATCCTGAAAAAAGGAAAAGCTTGAGATTACCACTGTTGAGAGGGGAGCTCCAGGCTCCTGAAGACTGCGCGCAGCTTCTTGAAGAGTTTTGAACTGAAAGGGAATATGCACCCGAGCCTTTGAAACGCAGGGGAGGATGAATGAGAGGAGGGACACGCTGTAATAAATAGAAGGGAGGCAGTAAGGTAGGGGGATCCAAGGTGGGGAGATCCTGATCCGATGCCGACTGATAATCCAGAGGTAGATCGATCTGTGAGTGAAGGAGATTTTGAGAAGATGGCTGGCAGTGCCAAACCTGGGAGAGGTGGCTGGGATCAGAAGGATCACGAGATCTGTATTTAGGGAGGTGACCATGTCTGTAAAGGAGGGGAAGATCTGAGTGCGAGAGGACAGATTTACGCAGTCGAGGAGATATGCCTGAATGAAAGGAGATATGGGGATGAGCTGATATCGAGAGGAATGATGACTGAGGTGACTCAGAGTCTGATGCGATGGGATGGAATAAGAAACTTTATGGAATGGCTCTTTCATAGGTGTATTCGTTTTCCTTGACTTGGCCAACTTGCCTACTCACTGCCTTGTTTGCTTGCTCATCTGCTTCCTTGTTGTTGTTCCTTAACACATGTTTAAAGGTGGCACCTTCAATGTCTTTTAAATTGTCTATGATCCTGGACTTTATACTGTTCAAGGCAATTTGATTGAAATCCTTCCATGAGGTCATTGATGCTATTATGATAGCTGAATCCCCAATTATAAGCGGATGTTGGAGGCCAAGTCTTCTGAGAATGGAGGTTCCTAGAAGGAGGCTATAAGCCTCAGCTTTATTATTGGACATTGTCCCCAATCCCCATTCGTATGTCACGAGAATCTTGCCTTGTTGGTCTTTGATAACTCCCCCAGCCCCTGCCTGTCCCGGATTATTTTTTGAAGCTCCATCAAAGTGGAGGGAGGGCCTCTTTTGATTTTGAATCCATCCTCTGATTTCTTCCTCCGGGCCTCTCAATTTCCAATCTATCTTTTTCTGGCCTGTGCTTATTGATTTATGGCTCCTTGATTCATAGTTGAATTTGGCTATCCATTCCATTTCCTTTGGGTTCCCTGTTTCTTGGTCTGAATGGGCTATTCCATTAGCACTGAGAGTTTCAGAGATGAGGGCAGTTGTTTTGGCGAGAGTACAGGGGATAATGGGCTTCTTGTTATTGAAGATACATTTGTTTCTGGCAATCCAAATTTGCCAACAAAGGTTTGGAGGGATGTTGTTCCACAGTCTCTTGGCCAAGGTTTTGTTTTTCTTGGGGTAGGGATAGCTGTTCCCCCAGTTTTTTTGCAGGAGGGAGATCTGGTTGGGCAGGTCTCCAATGCTTAAAGGGCTAGTTATAAGCTTCCAGCATTTTCGGGCAAAGGTACATTCAAGGAAGAGATGATTGCTGCTTTCTTCCACTTCTCTACAAAGGCAGCAAATTGAGGGGCCTAGGATGCCCCTCTTCCTTAAATTTTTCGCTGTAAGGATTTTGCTTTTCAGAAGGGTCCAGTTAAAAAATTTGACCTTTGGAAGACATTCAGGGTTCCAAACAACTTTGTGAAGAGGCCAATTGTTTATGGCTGAGGCGTTTTGGAGGATTTTATACCCTTCTTTGACAGTGTAGCTACCTCCATTGGGGTCCCACATATATCTATCTTCGGACAGTCTGTTGAGTGGGGCTGAACCTATGAGGGAAAGCTTGAGGTCAACCCACTGCTCTCTGAGATTATAGGGGAGGCGGAGGTGTTTCCAACCCAACCATCGATTTTATTCCCAAATGGAAATGTCATAAAGGGACTTTAACTTTTTTGCTTCCATCCACAAGTGTAAAGGTCTGAGATTTGGGAGAGTATCCCTTGCTTCCGTGCCCATTATCCGTTCAGTCCATATATTAATGCCACTTCCATTGCCCGGGGCTCTTGAAATGTAGCCTTTGAGGAGCGGGAGAGTTTTTTTTATGAGTTTCCAAACAGGTGTGTACTGTCTGTCAGCAATTGGATCTACAAGGATGTCGGAGCTGATCCCATTCAGGTATTTTCGCTTGATTGCTTCTGTCCACCAGGCTCCTTTTTCACTGAGAATTCTCCATATTAGCTTAAATCCCATGGCCATATTGGCTAATCTTGGGATTCTGATTCCTATCCCTCCTTTTTCAAATGGTAAGATTACCTAGTCCCATTTAACAAGGCTGAACTTTTTGGAGTCCTGCTTTCCTCCTTGCCACAAGAAACTTCTGAGAATTAATTCCATGTGCTTATGAATGCTGGCTGGGGCGAGAGTGATGGCGAACTGATAAATAGGGAGGGTTGATAGGATGGCTTTTATTAGAGTTGTTCTCCCAGCAAGATTAAGCCATGACATCCCCCAGCTTTGAAGTTTTCCTCTCAGCTTCTCGATTACTTTCACCCAGATTTCGGTCTTGATTGAGTCCTTGGCTAAAGGTAATCCCAGGTACATGAAATGACTCCAATTCCTTTGTGCAGGGATGTCCAAGATTATGGAAATTCTCTGAGTGATGTGCCTGGGGACGTTCCAGGTGTATAGCATGCACTTATTGTTGTTGAGCTTTCCCCCAGACACTTGTAGAAAGAGGTCTAACGTTTTCTTGAACCTTCTGACCATGAGACTGGAGGCTCCTCCTATTAGAAGGGTGTCGTCTGCAAAGAGGGAGTGGTTTATCCCCTTGGTTCCACGTGCTATGCTGATGCCTGTAATTTCTTTTTGCCTGCGCAGCTTTTCCAGGTGTATGCTTAAAGTTTCGGCCATAATGATGTAGAGAAATGGCGAGAGAGGGCAGCCTTGTCTCAGCCCCCTCGAACTTCTGAAAAAATTGCTTCGTCTACTATTGATCAATGGAGCTGTCCAAGGCAAGGATATGCATTCCATGATCCTACTGATGAAGATGCTGGAGACCCCGAATTTTTCGAGGACCGCCTTAATGAATTGATGATTGACTCTATCAAATGTGTTGGCCATGTCTAATTTGATAATCATCCCCTTTTCCTTTCTATTGATACTACTGTGAATTGCCTCTTGGATGAGGATCACATTATCTGTGATGTGTCTTTTGGGAACGAAGCCTCCTTGGTTCTCAGAGATGAGGGAGGGAAGGAGCATTTTAATCCTGTTAGCTAGAATTTTGGTGATGATCTTATAGGAGACATTTCATAGGGAGATTGGCCGGAATCGATCGAAGGATTGAGGATTGGGGTCCTTAGGGATGAGAGCTAAATGGGAGGATTTGATGCTGTTACCCAATTTGCTCTTAGAGAAGAAATTCTTTACCATTCTTACGAAGTCTTTCTTGATGATTTCCCAATGGGTTCTGTAGAATGCCACTGTAAATCCATATGGGCCCGGGGCCTTGTCCTGAGCCATACTGAAGATCGCCCATTCAATTTCCTCTATTGTAACCTCTTTGTCCAGCTCGTTGTTTTGATCAGCGGTTATTTTATTTTCAATTGGGCTGAGAAAATCCACACTATTGACGGGCTAAGGATCTGTTGTTAGGAGAGCGTTGAAGTGATTGAACGCAACCTCTTTAATTTCCTCTTGGTCTCTTAGTTCTCTCCCCTCTATCATTATTCTCTCTATGTGATTTGTTTCACCCCTGATTTTTAAACTGTTGTGAAAAAAAGAGGTGTTTTTTTCGTCGGCTTTGAGCCAGAGGCAGCGAGATTTTTGTCTCAGCTCTTCTTCCTCCTCCCTGTGATGTTTGTACAGGTCCCTGTACATCTCATTCTCTTTGGCCTGATCTTCTTCTGTGAACTAGGTGCACTCCTTATCTTGGTTCAACTATTCCAGCTGAGTTTGAAGGGCAACTCTTTTTTTAGATTCCTCTACCGCATAGTTTTTTGCCCAACGTTTAATGACATTCCTGAGATTTTTGATCTTGGATTCCCATATGAAGTGTGGCAAACCAATAACCTCTTTTGCCCATTGTTCCTTAACCAAGGCTCTGAATTCCTCTTTGTTGTCCCAGGCCTTGTTGAAGGGGAGAGGCCCCATGTTTTTTCCTTTGTCTAAAATCAAAGCCACTGGTTTGTGATCTGAGAAATAACCCAGTATGATTTTGCTTTGAATATTTGAGAATCTGGCCACTATTCTTTCTTGTACCAGGATTTGGTCAAGTCTCTCCTTTATATTGTTGTTTCCAATTCGTTTGTTGCTCCACGTGAATCTCCCATTGAGTGGAGGGATGTCTACTAGGTTATGAGTTTGAATTATTGCTTCGAGGGAGTCTCTTGATGGATCAGCATAGAAGTTTCCTCCCAACTTCTCATCTGCATTCCTTATGAGGTTTAGGTCCCCTCCGAGGAAAATATTCCTTCCCTGAGCTGTCATGAGATCTGAAGTGATTGTGTCCCAACAAGAAGCTTTGTCCCTGTAATGGTTTGGGGCGTAAATATTGTAAATGGTGTATTCCTCTTTTGTGGCTTTGTCCCAGATGTCTGTTCTTACCCACCAGTTGTAGGCCTTTTGCTCCTTGACTTTCCATTTGTTTTTGTCCCATAGAGTTCCTATGCCTCCTGAGGCACCTGCTGCGCTTGTCGTTATACCTGCATATTTTTTGCTTTTTTTTTATGTGATTTTGGAATTCTTGTTCCGTGATTTTGGTCTCCTGAAGTAGGAGAAGGTCTGGTTGTTCAGATTTGAGGAGGTCCCGGACTGCATTTGTTTTTAGGGAGGAGCCCATCCCCCTATAGTTCCAGGAGACCAAAATCATCATTTACCTTGTTTGTTGTGAGCCCCGCTTTTCTCCTTCATTTTTTCTCCGCTTCCTTTTGTTTTTTCTAGGAATGTATCCATTGGTTGCTGCGTTCCTGTGGCCATTTCTTTTGCTGCGTTTTCATCTCTAATTTCTTTATTAGACTTCCTGCCAACTTTCCTGGGGGGATCAATGGAGAGGTTGTTTTCCTTAGATTTGTTTCGGGTTAAGATTCTCTCTACTATTGGGGGTGGGGAGGACTGAGGAATGGAGATAGGGGAGGAGATGATGATGGCAGTACCTCTAGGGGAAGGAGGAGGGGATGGGGGGTCCTCTGTGGACAGGGTTTCAAAAGGATTGGAGGAGGATGGAAAGGAGGGAATAGGGCCAGAGGGTTGAGAATGCAAGGGGGGGTTTCAAGTGAGACATTAGAGTTTGGACCATGAGGAGGGTTTGGTTTTTTCTTTTTTACTTGCTCCCAAGTTTCCTCGGGGGTTTCATTGTTGCCTTCAAGAACATTATTTTTAGATTTGCTACATCTATTAGCGAAATGCGCGTATTCATGACATACCTTACACTTGAAGGGAAGCTGCTCGTAGTCCACTTGTTGGATGTGCGTCCATTGGTCGACTTTGAGTTTGATTGCTTCCAGAAGTCCTTTGCCCAGATCCACTTCCACGCAGATTCTTGCGCATGCATGCATGTTTTCTTTTGGTTCAAATCTGTCTATGTATTTGCTGACTACGTTGCCTATAGCTTTGACAGATTCATCCCCCCAGCAGTGTAGCGGCAAGTGGGGGAGGCGAACCCAAACAGGGAACGCATTGGGAACGTCCATTTCTAGGTTGAAGTCTGGAGTCCATCTGTTTAGATAGAGGCCTCGGGAATCCATGAAATAGGGGCCATTCCTGAAGATCAGGTTCCTATCTTCCGTTGATTCAAAAATAAATGTATAAAATCCTCTGCCGCAAAACCGGATTGCTATTTTCCCTTGCACTATCGAGTTCCAGTTTCGCTCGACCCAACGCTGGACAGATCTTGGTGAGGGCCATAGGCCCGTGAACTATCCGACCAGGCCTCTTTCTGCTAACGAGATTGCTCCTCTCCTCGAAAGAGACGGAGGGAGAGATACTTCTGATATTTCGTCTAACTTATTGATAAACTTGGAAGCTGTTGGTCGTATTTTCCCCGCCGCATGCTCAGGAATGAGGGAGGCAAAGATCTTCTCATGATCTTCTAGATCCTGGAGCAGAGGATCAGATTCCGCCATTGGGAGATCAGGTCAGGGGAGGGATCGCACGAAGGAAGCCGGGGGGATACCCCGGAGCAGGGGGAGGGCAGGGGGCCCGGGAGCAGAGAAGGGGAGGGCAGCAGAGGGAGAGCGCAGCCCAGCAGCAGCAGCGCTACCAGGCGCAGGAGCGCAGGGACGGGGTCAGGAGTCTAGGGCGCGCAAGTCACCGGTCCGCTAGTCCGCGCATCCATAGAGAAATATTATCAAAATAAGATTGGATATTATTATTATTTAAATTTATACATTTAATATTTTGATTAAGTTATGCATGAAACAAATGTTTGACTGATAACAAATCTTGTAACTCTCACATGTGAAAGTACTTTGGATAGGCAATTACCTATCCCTAACTACTTTCTGGAAGATTAATTCTCCAAGAAGAGATCAAGAGGATATTGGCACCTAAGATGAAGAAAGGAGAAGGAAAAGGAGATGTCTTTGTGCTGATATGTCAAATGGGTCAAGGAGCTAAGTCTTGTTAAGATCAGTTAGCTGTTGAAAATAAGACAATAGACTTCACGAAAGCATCTGTCATGTGAGCAACAACTCAAGGGGAGACTTTGGCTTGAAAGCAAGTCTCATGGTTGGGAGGAAATTTGTTAATTTATAGTTGAATCTCATCTAGGAGGACAACAGTGGAAATCTACAAAAGAAGATAAGTATCTAGAACTCTAATTTCTGCTTGAAAGTAGTAGAATGGTTATTACAGTAGAAACCCTATCTAGAATTCTCATACATGAGATATACTGTCTAAATTAGAATTCTGATTTTTTATTAATTCTAAATTAGAACTCCGACTTTCTGTTAAAAGTGATAGATGGGTTATTAGAGGAGAAATTTGATGTCAAACCCTAGACATATTTTGCTTATAACTGCCCAGTGGTGGGTGTGTAAGCTCTTAATAAAAGAACACAAAGGAATAAAACTATAAGAGAATTTGGAAAAATCAGTATGTATAATTCTTTAAGTAAAGGGAATAGACAAATAGGAAACCCCTTGAAAATAACGATGTTATTAGAAAACCTTTTGGCAAAAGAATTTCCAGTTCTAGAAAGAATATAGTATGAACACAAACATTCCAGCTAGGAATATTACCTTAGTAGGGTTTCAACCCTTTATATACCCTTTAGTTATAATAGAAAACAAACTATCACATTTTTATAAGGGCTAGCCAATCCCTCATCCGCTCAAATTAACAAAATTCGTACTCAGCTTGACAAATTAGATAAAAAATCTTTCATCCTACACCTCAGCTTATCAAGCCATATTGATTCAAATATCTGGTCTAGAATCGAAGGATGCTCAGCTCTGAAATCCCTTAAAACTGAAGAAGGTAAATGTTTAAAGCACAAACTGAAATTTGAGAAACTTAGTAAGTTTTCCGACCCTACACACAAGGATATAATAACCTCTAAAAATTGTCCTTTGCGGCTCAGATCTCCTTCTTAAAATCTCTCATTTCAAGCCCCACTCATGTTAGCTCCTCCAGCCAACCCTCACCCTCCAGTGAACCCACACCCAATGTAACAGATAGCGCAAACGCAGTCATTCAAACACAAGATGAACAACCACAAATAGAAAACAAATCATGGCTAGAAATTCTATAGTCTGCTATAACGTTAGGACATTAGATGGCATCACATGAGTTAGTGGACATTGGAACAATCCCAAGATTGGAACTAATGCTCCAATGCTAGCCGCAATCAATCCACAGGTCAAAGGGAAAGTATTATGAGTTGTTAGACCCAACAATACGAACTCTCCAAGATTTGAATCTAAAGATATTTCTGGAACTTGTAATAAGATTGCACTGACAAATGCAGCAAATGAAACTGAAGTTGAAACAATAGTTGAAGAAATAATACATAATAGCAAAATAGATGAGAATGGGACAACAATCGATTCTATTGCGTTCTCTGGGCTCCGAAATAAGATTGCGCTGACAAATACGCAAGGGTTAACCACAACAAAGATGGTTGAAGCTGACCTAAATGCGATACATAGCAGCAAAATGGATAACCGTGGGACAACAAGTGATCAATCAATCCAAACAATTGAGATGGTTGAAGCTGACCTAAATGAAATACATAACAGCAAAATGGATAACCGTGGGACAACAACATTAACAACTGTAGCGACACATCTACCTACCTCGACAAGCAAACATGTGGTGAATTTGTCAAGCATCAACATTGACCAAAATATTCTGGATCTCCTTGAAAAAGGTTTAAATTTTGCCATCTCACCTCATATCATCCCCAAAGAAGACATTTTGTGCAGCGTTGAGTATGGGATTAATGAACTACCTAACAACGTCAAAGAAACTATTAGACAAGATTGTTCTTTCATTCTTAGAAAATCTAGCCCTCCCAAAAGTAATATCTCCAAAAATTAATATCTAGCACTCAAAACCTTAAACCAAAACCCAAATGTTGTAGTCCTAAACGCTGATAAAGGTGGTGCAGCAGTCATCATGAACACAAAAGATTATAATGAAAGATGATAGACCACCTCAAAAACAGTGGCTGTTACACTAAATTAAAGAAGAATCCCATAAAAAAAATCTCTAGAAATGTACAAATTTGATAAAAACAAGTAGAGAACATAACATTAAAAATCTAATAGAAAATAACCCCTACACCCCCAAGATCTACGAAGCCCCGAAGATACACAAAGAAAGCATCCCCATAAGACCCATTGTAAACACCATCGGAGGGTCCACTTACCATTTGGAAGAATACCTAGTGAAGAAACTTAAACCTTTGGTGGGTAACACAAGTTCCCTTGTCAAAGACTCCACCCACTTGATCAATGAGATCAAACACTTAAACCTAGAACCAAATGACTTATTAGTCAGTTTTGATGTTAAAGCTCTATACACCAACATTCCCATAGATGAAGCCATGAAATAATCCACAAAATCACAACCTTTGACACAGCCCAATTAATAGAGGTTTGTCTCAAATCAACCTTCTTCAGCTTTAAAGATGAAATTTACAAACAAACCTGTGGTGTAGCCATGGGATCTCCTCTATCTCCCATCATTGCCAATCTCTTTATGGAGGACTTTGAAAACATAGCCATTGAATCTTTCCCATTAAAACCAAAATGGTGGAAAATATTTGTCGATGACACCTTCATTATCTGGCCCCATGGGAAAGAAAAATTAAACATGTTCTTGCATCACCTGAACAGTCAATCCAATTCCATCAAGTTTACCATGGAATTGGAAGAAAATTGAAGCCTTCCCTTTTTTGACATCCTAATCAATAGAAACCAAGATGGTTCCATATCTCACCAGGTCTATCGTAAGAAAACGCACACAGAACATTACCTACATGCCAACTCTCACCACCATCCTTCTTAGAAAATTGGTGTTCTCAATACTCTAGCAATCAGAGTTGTATGTATTTCGGATCATGATCACTTTGAGAAAGAGAAAACCCATCTTATGAATGTATTAAAAAAGAATGGATATAATAAAAACCAAGTGATCAAAGCCTCTATGAATGTTGAGAATAAAAAACAAACAACCTATAGACGATCAAATGAGTAAGGTTCACCTCCCCTACATATTAGGAACTACAGAAAAAAAATTGCCTATATTTTAAAGAAAAACAATATTAAAAACACCTTTAAACGCATGAATACCATTAGCAAATGCCTTAAATTAGTCAAAGATCCGGTTGATCCCAAATGCCACAAAGGAGTTTACATGGTTCCTTGTTCATGCGGAAAAACCTACATAGGGAAACTGATCAGTCCATCCAAAGTAGGATTCAAGAACATGTTGCTGACATAAAACATGACTTCTCAAAAACCTCAGCCCTAGCTGAACACTCCTGTAAAACCAATCATCATGTTTGTATTGAAAACTCAAGAGTAGTGGCCAAAATCGATCATTATCACCATAGAAAATTTAGATAAGCTATAGAAATAGGCAAACACCCAAACAATCTCAACCGTGATGAAGGATGGAAAATAAGTGACAATTGGATTCCTACCTTAACCTCCTGATCCAACCTCCCCCACACCCTCTACTACCATATCCTCTCTCTAGTGGACCTTTCACACTTATCACTAAACCTACTCTCTCTCCTCACCTTAGTCTCTATTAATCACAACATATAATTTGATACAATCATATGTAAAATTAAATTGATTAAAATTATCCAAACTAAAATTTTTATATATTTCTAAATCTAAAAATCTATTAATTCCATCAGAAAATTAGATTAGGTAATAATATCACAAAATTAGATTAAATACTAATATTACAAGAATCTTAACAACATTCTTAATTAAATCCTAAAAATAAATAATTAAATTAAATTAAAATCATTCAATTATTACAATAAAATTGTTAATTATCAATTAATTATTATTACAATACAATCATATGTAAATTAAAATTGATTAAAATTATCCAAATTAAAATTTTTATATATTTCTAAATCTAAAAATCTATTAATTCCATCAGAAAATTAGATTAAATACTAATATTATAAAAATCTTAATAACAGTCTTAATTAAATTCTAAAAGTAAATAATAAAATAAAAATAAAAATCATTCAATTATTACAATAAAAATGTTAATTATGTTCTGTATATACATAACTTTATATATGTGCACATTTCCGTATACGCGCAATTTCTGTATATGGAAGTTGCGCATATACTGTAGATTCACATATATAAAAGACATGCATATACAGAAGATATACACATATAAGAAAGTTACGCATATACGGAAGATATGTGCATATACGGAAGTTGCGCATATACAAAAGATGCACATATATGGAAGTTATATATACTAAAGTTTCACATACATGGAGGTTCTGTGTATATACAGAAGTTGCACATATACTTGGAAGATATGTGCATATAAAAAAGTTTCGCATATACAGAAGATATGCACATATCTTCTGTATATGCACAATTTTTGTATATAAAAAATTTCCATAAATGGAAGTTGCACATGTACGGTAGATGCACATACATAAAAGACGTACATATATGGAAGATATTCACATATAAGAAAGTTACGCATATACGGAAGATATGCAAATATCTTATGTATATGCACAATTTTTGTATATGGAAGTTGCACATATATGGTAGATGCACATATATAAAAGACGTGCATATACGGAAGATATGGACATATAAGAAATTTACGCTACACGGAATATATGTGCATAAATGGAAGTTGCGCATATACGATAGATGCACATATACAAAAGATGGACATATACGAAAAATATGCGCATATATTACGTATATGCACAATTTCTGTATATGGAATTTGTGTATATACTATAGATGCACATACATAAAAGACGTGCATATACGGAAGATATGCACATATAAGAAAGTTATGTATATGTGGAAGATATGCACATATCTTTCGTATATGCACAATTTCCATATATGTGCAATTTCTGTATATGGAATTTGCACATATATGATGAAGATACATAAACGACGTGCATATACAGAAGATATGCATATATAAGAAAGTTAATGATATACCAAAGATATGTGCATATCTTCCGTATATGCACAATTTCTGTATATGCGCAATTTTTGTATATGAAAATTGCGCATATACGGAAATTGTGCAGATATGGAAGATATGTGCATATCTTTTGTATATACATAACTTTCATATATGTGCACATTTCCGTATATGTGCAATTTCTGTATATGGAAGTTGAACATATAATGTAGATTCACATATATAAAAGACATGCATATACGGAAGATATACATATATAAGAAAATTACGCATATACGGAAGATATGTGCATATACGAAAGTTGCGCATATACAAAAGATGCACATATACAAAAGTTATATACACTAAAGTTTTACATACATGGTTATGTGTATATATGGAAGTTGAACATATACCTGGAAGATATGTGCATATAGAAAAATTTCACATATACAAAAGATATGCGTATATCTTTCGTATATACACAATTTCAGTATATGAAAAATTTCCATATGTAGAAGTTGCACATGTACGGTAGATGCACATACATAAAAGATGTAGATATATGGAAAATATGCATATATAATAAAGTTACGCATATACGGAAAATATGCACATATCTTCCGTATATGCACAATTTCCATATACGTGCAATTTTTGTATATGGAAGTTGCACATATATAAAAGACGTGCGTACACGGCAGATATGCACATATAAGAAATTTACGCATATACAGAAGATATGCGCATATAAGGAAGTTGCACATATACAAAAGATACACATATATGAAAGATATGCGCATATGTTGCGTATATGCACAATTTTCGTATATGTGCAATTTTTGTATATAGAATTTGCGCATATACGAAATTTATGTATATACGGAAGAGATGCACATATCTTCCGTATATGCACAATTTCCATATATGCACAATTTTTGTATATGGAATTTGTGCAGATACATAAACGACATGCATATACGGAAGATATGCACATATAAGAAAGTTACGGATATACCGAAGATATGCGCATATCTTCTGTATATGCATAATTTCCATATATGTGTAATTTTTGTATATGGAATTTGCGCATATACAATGCAGATACATAAACGACGTGCATATATGGAAGATATACACATATGATAAATTTAAGGATATACTGAAGATATGCGTATATCTTCTATATATGCACAATTTGTGGTTGCTCCACAACTTCATGAGGCTCCTCCTTTGGAGCTAAAATATCCTCTTTTGTTGGGAAAAATACTAAGAGGGGGGTGAATCAATATTTTAAAAACTCACAATAATAATTTTCTTTTTTGAAATATGTACACGATTTACTGAACCCAACTCAAATATGTACATGACTGTTGTAAAAGAAACTAGTGTATGCTTAGTAAATTTGTAAAACAGAGAATTCTTTATCCATTAAACTTAAACCAGAATGTAAGAGATTTATTAGGCATTTGATAAGCAATAAGTAGGTGCAGTGAGAACAAAATAAAATATCACACATAAGAAACACACATGAACACCAGGATTTAAGGTGGAAACCTAATGTGGGAGAAAACCATTGTTATTGTCGTCTCAGTCTTCAAACTTATTAATATCAAAAACTTCTTACATTCTTGTACTGGTGCAGACTCATGCCAGTACGCAGGCACCCACCTATTGAAGGCTACAACCTTCACTCGTTCTCTAGCTCCTACTGGAAGGGAGATCTAGCTCCCTGATTTGATTACCATCTACTACTAGCAGGAAGATTTGACTTCCTCACTGAAGGCCCCAACCCTCAACAAGATCTGTGGACCACGTTTCATAAATTTTCACACTGGATCCACCTGCTTTAATACATCACAACTTGTAGATCAACTGAAGCAAACACCAACTTAATTCAAACATAACAGTGAGATCATTGTAACCAAAACACAAAACTGAACTTAGAATATTGCATCAACACACAGAATCAACTGCAACCTTGATCATTCATATGCCAACATGTATATGCTACTTCACTTAAGGCAACCCGCATGTATACGCACTTTTCTGTAGAGTAACCTGCGTATAGATCTCAATATATTAAAAACTTGTAATTATGAATGAGACACATAGTTGAGCATATTTATTCTGAAATATTCTATTAACTTACATAACCCTCATACAGTTAGCAGCATCAATAATACTTTCAACCAATCAACATGTAACCAAATTCAACTTCGTCATTCAATCAATTCTATTTCAAACATTATCACTCAACCCAGATCAACATGAGGACATCATTGATAGACAACAAAGATACAGCATCACTGATCAGGTTGATCATCATTTATGAACAAAAACTCTTCCTTTATGTACGCGACTTTGAAGAAACGAACATGCGTGTATATGCTACTTAACCGAGACCAACATTCGTATATATCTGCAAATTTTGACCTAAAATTGCGTAGCTCTTTAGAACTTCAAAAAGGCCCATATCATAATATTCAGAGATAAAAACATGCATCAATACTTAGATCTAGTCAATCCATAAGCAGATCATACAATGGAAAGTCATTTCAGGTTTCATGATCCTAATCCATCATCGTATTCATCGGTGCATAATTATTTCAGATCTATGTGTCAACTATGGCCCTTACAATGAAAACATACTTCAGATTGAAGTATTCATCAAAAACCCTTTCACATGCACACTTAGCACTTTGATTTCACATCATTATATAGTTAGATCCTTAGCCAATGCCATGAGTCAAAACTACACTAGTGCTAGTGGTAATCTTGGACGAGCTCAAGTAACCGTTACTGCGCCCAATATTGTGGGCTAATACCATGGTAAGGACCCTAGGTATTCTTAAATTAGTGCACCAGCATGTACGCGGCTTTTCTTCTTTGTACCTGCATGTATACATGAATTGGCCTTGACAAACCCACGTATATATCTTCAAATATTCACCTTTATCAAACTTTTGATTCTGATCTATAAACCTTTGTCCCATCATTCTGTTATTCTGTTCCATCACTCTGTCACCTCTGAATTGACCTATGGATTCATCTAGTTACTATTTACTTGTTCTGTTACAAGTGAGTTTCCATCAAGGACAACACATGCACCATAATGCCAACATCTTCTAATGGGATATGAAGATCCCTCTCAAGAGGGCACCACATGGCTTTATCTTCATCAAATTTTACATCCCTTCGTACAACCGTCATTTTGAAGGACAAAAAGTACACACTATAGTTGTGGGGAGTTTCTGTGTAACCCAAAATACCCCCAATTATGCTATTGACTGTAGCTTCTTCCTTGATTCTTCAGAGACCTAGCAGTAAATAGAGGCTCCAAAAATCTTGAAGTGTGACACATCTAACTTTCTCCTCGAGAAATCCTCCTCCAATGTAATCATGCCCAGAATCCAATGAGGACTTCGATTCTGCAAATAGATTGTTGTGTTGCATCCCTTGGCCCACAAATGTAGAGGTAGGCCTTGATCATGCAACATCGCCCTCACGACTCCCACAATGCTACAATTCTTTCTCTCATCCACCCCATTCTATTGTGGGTTGTGGGGTGCTCTCAACTCTCATCAAATGCCTTATTTTGAGTTTTATTTTAAATTCATTCAGCATGTACTCATCTCCATTATTACTCTTGAGAGCCTTCACCTTCTTGCCCATTTCTTTCTCAACCAGGGCCCTGAATTCTACGAACTTGGAGAATGTCTCATCCTTCTTTCGCGTGAACAAGATCCAACACTTATGTGATAAGTCATCAATAAAAATGACAAAAATGTATGCCCTATAGTGGAGGCTGTCAAGAAAGGTCCATAAACATCAGAGTGGATCCTTACAAAGACTACATGTGCTTTGTTGTACCAATCATGGGATTTTGATTTTGTGTACTTCCCCAAGGAATATCCATTGCATGTATCTTATTGCTCATGTGCTCCTTTTGGGAGGCCTATAGTTATTTGCCACATGACCTTCAAACCGCTATGATGCCAATAGCCAAGTCTTATATGCCAAAGTTCACCAACATCACGACTTTGCACCTTCTCTACCTTTGTGCTCAATGCAGCACAATCCTCCACATCTAGCTTATACATGTTTTTCACACAACAACCAATTTTTTTCACCTGCCCTGTGGCTATGTGCTTGAGGAATGCCTTTCCTTTACTGAAGATCACATCATAACCACAATCTTCCGAAACTACAATAGAGACGATATTTTTCTTTAGGCCTGGAACAAACATGATATCCTTGAACTTGAGCGGGGAGCATGACTCCTTCTGAAAGGTGATTGTACCAATCCTAGTCGCACTATACCTTCCATTTTTCCCCATCTTGATGTGCATCTACAAAACATTCTCCTCTAGGTCACTTAAAAAATATCTATTGCTCGTCATATGGAATGATGCACCTAAGTCCAAGTACCACATGCTCCCCATCACTATGATGGCCATGCATGCAATGAGTGTAAATTCAAGCTTGAAATGTGAAGCCAAAGCTTTGCATGCTACTCCTCTTGAGGTCTTCTTGCTTGCTTTCTTGTGTGGACACTTCATGGTATACTATCTGAATTCATAACAATGGAAGCATTTAATTTTCGGAAGATCTTTCTTCTTGCCCCATTGAATAGATTTTGGTTTGGATTGGGATCTCTTCCCTTTTCTCTTCTTTGTATTTCCATCCAATGCAATTTTTTCTTCATCCTCGCCCTCATATGAAGTCCTATCTCTGGTATTCCGCCTTATTTTCTCATGTACCAAATCAGACCATAAGCGCTCCCAACTTGGTAGTTTCTCCCTCCCATTCACCGAATCTTGATAGCTATTTCAGATCTTAGGAAGGCCCAGAAGGGCTAAGGTTACTAAGTTTTCTTCAGGGTAATTAACAATAACCTCACCAAGTTCATCACGACATGTTGTAAAATTGTTCAGATACTGTGGAATTGTGTCATTCTTTTGCATCTTGATACTTTGAAGTTTATCCTTAAGCACCAACTTCCTGTGGTCACTACTATTCTTGAACAATTCTATCAGTGCTTTCCACATCACAAAAAAAAATTCTTTTCTGTGGAGTTTCGAGACAATATGATCCCGTACTCCCTCCAAGATGATCTCCTCGCCTTGGCGACATCTTTCTTCCAATGAGAAAGGTTCTAGGCATCAGATTTTTGAGGTTTTGCAACATTTTTCTTGATGTATTCTAGCAATCCATTGTCATCCAATACCGCCTCAATGTGTTCCTTCCATGCAACAAAATTTTAGGTTCCTTCCAAGGCATTCTCTATTCTTAGTCCATTGAAGGCCATCTTCCCAGCTCTGAAGAAATCATACTACATTGATATTCAAATTTGAACCTTTGAGAAACAACTTTGAATTTCCTGCTATAATGTGAATCCAACACTGATACCATGTAGAAATTGGGTTGTAGATTTTCAATTTCTCATAAAGTTTTAATATAAATCACAAGATATAGATCTACAACACTGCTCTGTGGACATTAATTCACAATTTAGAAAAAAAAATCAAACATGCAAGAAGGAATAACACACGTGCAACAAGTATTTTTTATCTGGGGAAAGCAATCTGCTAAACACCCCAATGCCTCTTGCATTAATCAAATGAAATAAATATGTATTACAATTGTTTTGCTCAACTAAGATCACCCTGCAATTGCACAACCCATCTCTCTATTCACTAAAGGCCTCTAACCCAAACTTCGTCAAATTTTTCCTAACCTTGAGCTCCTATTTCCTTGCGATGTTACTTGAGGAATTATCCCCTATTATTTACTAAATTCCCTTAATTGAATTGCCCAATTCCTTTAGGCTGATCATCTGACTCCATGCAACACATGTACACTCAAGACTAGTCTACAACGGATGTTACACTACCTTGGAATCTCCACCTCAACTGGGTAAATCGAATTCTCTACATGCACTAGCTATTTTGGGTTGATTGATCCATTAACTAGATGATCACTGAGTTTAACTGAAGTCTTATTGCATAACTAACCTTCCACTAGTTCCTCCAAAACTTGGAACTAGTTTAACTAAAAACAACCTAAGATAATTGACCTTGATTGCTACAAATTAACAATCACACATGCAAAACTGAAATCTAACTCCTCCAACTCGAATTTGTTAAGTAAAATGGGTGACACAAGCCATGTCACACAAGTTAACATCATCCAAGTTGTCAGTTGATGTGGAAATTCGATTTTTCTCAATTTAATCAAGGCAAAATCAAATTGAGAATTTCTTGCTACATTTTTCAACAAATTGTTGCACCCATCAATAACAGTTCTACCTAGAAGACTATATAGAGTTTCGATCTGAACTCCCCTCATCAATACCAGTGCTCCCCAAACCATCTTGCAGGTATCTTTCTCGAACAATGTTTTTACACCTACAACATTTCTTGCTTACAGAAATCAGATTTCTGACCAATCGAGGAATATGCAGAACACCAAGATGTGTTCTAATCCTTCCACCTCGCAACTTCAACTTGACTTTTCCATGTCCTATGATTTTTTTCTTCCTTTCATCACCTAGGAAGACATCACCACCATCAAATTTCTCATATTCACAAAACCACTCCCTATGGTTAGTCATATGAAAGAATGCTCCTAAGTCAATCAACCATGCCTCATGATTTACGTGTGTACTTGAAGAAGAAGCCAAGTACACATCCCCACCTTCATTTGAGGTGATTTTCACCTCTACAGAGGGAGAATCATCATATCCCTTTCCTTTTTCATGGGCTTTAGATCTACAGTCCTTTTTGTAATTCCCTTCTTTTTTGCATTTCCAACGTACCTTTACAAATTTTCCTATAGATTTAGATCTCCTTCTAGAGTTAGATCTCCCACTTGAGGACTTATTCTATTTATATTCTAGGACCATCCTCTTACAAACAAGGCATATCCATTTTGGCTCTCCATATTTTTCCGTGTCATGTCCTCTAACAACAAAGATGGGTGTATTTCAACAAATTTCAAGGTAGTTGTATAACTACTTATGGCAACAACTAGAATATCCCACGAGTCCAGTGGAGAACACAACATATTGATGCACTTATCTTCATATGAAATTTAATATCAATAGATAACAAGTGACTTACCACAGTATTAAATACATTCAGATGCTTTGCTAACGAGTCTCCATCCTTCATCCTGAGGTTATACAACTTTTTTCATAGGAGAAGTTTGTTCATCATTGACTTATATTAATACAAAGTCCCTAACTCGTCCCAAAAATCCTTTTTCATAGCTTCTCCTGAGACATTCAACAATATTGAATATGAAAGACACTATTGTATTGTGCTCTTTGCCTTTTGATATATCTTTTCCTAGTCTTCCGTCGATATTCATGTTAGTTTCATACCCAAATCTACAACAATCCATTGATCTATGCCCACCAACAGATCCTCCATCTTGTGCTTCCACAACTTAAAACCTTTCCATTGAATATCTCGATCTCTATCTTTCCACTATTTGTCATCCCCTTTCACCATAAGATAGATCCCACAGATCTCCCATTATATCAGGGTCTACCATGGGCATGAGTAAAACCCCTCAACTACAAAGGAATCCCTTTGAAGTTGAAACAACTCAGATACAAAATGTAGGTTTTAACCCTGTACATAAATTACCTGGAAATGAATTCTTAAAAAAATATATATATACAATGGAAAGAACATAAAAATATATATAGATATTTTCTCCTGGAACCCAAACCAGGAAAACTATATTGATTTTTCATTGTATTCCCTCCAATATTACAATACATTATATACAATGATGCCAAAACATTCATAAAGCCAAACCCATTAACCTTGAATTTAAACATAACCATAGTTCCCTTGGCTGGATCTACAAAATACCATGGGAAAAAACCATCATGCCCAAAACCATGGGTAGGTCTGCCTGCCGTCCTTGGGTCTGCCCAATCATTATTGGGTCCGCATAAAAAAAACATGGGGCACTGAACCAAACCCTGTATAAGGGAGCAAACCCCTTAACAGGGGGGGGACATCGCCCCCCTTGCGGCCCCCTTGTTGCGCCCAACACAACATAACAACAAATGGGACTAGTAATGGAAAGAATATAACTCATACCCAACACTTTTTTCATGTTTTATTCTTCCTTATTTTATTCCTTATTCCTTTTTCATTTTCTTCATTCAAGCTTTAATCAATTGGTTGAGTTGAAGAGCACATGATATGTTCCCTCCACAGTTCCTTACTTTATGTTATGTCCAAATTAATTTCTCTACAAATTCTCACCTCCACATGGAACTCACATGTGAGATTTGGATTGCAAAACACTTCACTTATGTTTGAGTTGATCATTTCCCCACACTCCATCTCCACACCACATTCTATTTTCACTACACTCCACTACTCTACAATACACTATCTCAACCATCCCCACCTATACATCTCACCTATGCACCAAAATCTTGTGTGCATGTTGAGATTCCAAACACTCCATTCTTGCTACGTTCACATGTTCTACACTCCAAATTGTCATTTTACACGTTGTGACCTAACACTTGAGCACAATATAAACAAGCTAGCAATATAATGTAGCATGATGCCACATGGAAAGCAAGAGATCACTTATCACATAGGTGATAAACTATTAAATACCACATGACATTGTGTAGACATGCGGCTTGCATATTTCCCTTGTTCTGCACTCCACGGTTTGTTTTCCACATTATGACCTATGATTAAACATAAGACATGAGCCAAAAGATAAACAAGCTAGCATGATTCCACATGGAACGAAAGAGATTACTTATCGTGTGGGTGGTAAATCATAGAATACCATGTGACCTTAAGTAAACCTGTGACTAATCGGGAAGGCATGGGTATAGTGACACAAAACCAAATTGTACACATGACAAATAAGTATACAAGGGAGCATTCCTTTGGTGCATATGGTATAAATATCCAAAGGTAAATTCGATGGCGAAGAATGGACTTGGGTACATATCTATGACTACTATAGGTTGCCCTATAAGGAAGCATTCAATTCCTACTATCGTGAATCAAATTACTTCAAAGAGGGATCATCATAGAGCTACAAAGGAAAACAAAATGTTGGACATTATAACCCATGACAACAAAAGCAATCTTAATTCGCCACATGTTAATGAAGATGAACATGTTAAAGCAATAACTGAGGATTTGGTTTGAATAGATAGGTTACTTTTTGTTGTTTGATAGGTTGTTTGGAAAGCACAAAACAAGAGCATATACATTTTCTATGGATGGTGGAGCCACTTTGGACATTTTGTGGCATTTTGATTAATCATAAAATATAATTAGGGTACAGACAATGGTTAATGAAGGCATTATTTTCAAGGATTAAGGGGTTGTATTCTTCAAGAAAGCAATCCTAAATATCGGGAGGATCAACATTGACTGTGTTGGATGAAGCTTTTGGCTTGATGCATTTTGCTATAGTCATTGATGAAATAAGTAGACTATTGTACTAGAACATCGATATCTAGATTTCCTTTTGATATCTAGATTCCCTAACTAATATTAATATGTAGACTAATGTACTAGACCATTTTGGATTTATCCAAAGTAAGATACCTTATTTTATTCCTTCACTAGCATTTCAAGTCCCTCCCAATCCATTGGTCATGATTGAGATTCAACCATCATTACTTTAAATTGTGATTTTGTTGTTTTAGTGGACTTAATGACTATTTGAGGATACTTGCCTCATTGAATTTATATACAAGAAACCTTTATTGAGTTAGAAAACAAGAAGCCAAATTTGAGAGAAGAGTTGTTTTTTTGTGTAGTGTGAAACCTCCTAGGTGTCAAAAAAATTGCATTAATTGTTCCTATGGACTTGGCATTTCGTAGTGCAATCTTGGGGGACAAAAAAATTTAAAAATGCCCCTGCACATCCCACAAAACCTCGCCTAGCGGAGTGCCCAACCCATGCTTATCATAGCTTTTACATATTTTTCCATGAAAGGAATGTATCATCATTGTTTCATAACTATATAAAAAGAATCTACCGTAATATGTCATAATTGTGTGAAAAGAATCAATTCCCCACACTCCATCTGTAATGATCCTAAGTGTCAGAAATCTATCATAGGGAAATATAAATATCTCACACACGGCACACTTATGCTACAAGAATTCCCTTCCAACATGCATGTACCCTCCTTCACTACTACACTATCTACTTGAGGAAACAAATTTAAACAACCAAAAAATAAAAATAATATAAACTCTTTCAAAAACAAACAATAACTACACTGGAAAAATATCAAAGTTATATAAAATAAAGTGTCAAAAATATTCAATATAATGATAATGTAAAATAAATTAAATATACATACTCATTAATCATGTTTTACAATCAAACTCATGTAATAATTATATTAACCACCCAAATTTATACATCAAACACTTGCAATTATAAAATAATTAATTTTAAAATTTAATTCAATAAAAACCTATTTAATTTAATACTTACATTCAATAAAATCAAGTAAATGGAAAACTCACAATGAAACCAGATATGATTAAGGGGGTAAGGGGGAAAACAGAGATATCTAAGTGATGGTCTGAATGTGGATAGAACCTGAGAAAAAGATAATAAGTAAAGACTTTTTTTTTTTTTAAGGATTATTGGTCGGAAATTAGCCAGTCGAATTCAATTCAAAATATTTGCTACATGTTAAAAATATATATATTAAAATATATATATTTTAATAGATTGACATTTCATATCTAAAATTTGTGATTGGATTATCAAATTTATGTGGAAAAAAAGCCAAAACTACATGAGCAGATGAAAAAAACATCAACAAAATTTTTACTGTTTATATTTTCTCTTAAATTCTCTTAACCATTTATCTGAAAATCAGAATCGCATGTTGCTTCATCCAACTGAGAAAACCGAATAAAATCATCCATTTGAACAATCAGCTATACCGAGTTAAGTACGTGAAAGTGTATGAAATTAAGTTGCTCAAAAAATATTAAAAGAAAATTAATAAACAGTGTGTAGGATTTATGGATGATGAGTGGGATGTCTTAAAGAATATTAAAAGAAAATCAATATAACATTGTGAAAGAAGAAAATATAAAATTGGAATTTGGGATGGTTTTTATTGGAGTGTAGATTTTATTATTATTATTATTATTATAATTATTAATTATATTAGGTTTGATTTTGTCCACTATAATTATTAGGTGTATTATATGGATTGTTTATTTAAATAATAGTTAACTGTAAGAAATGATAATCACTAGGTGCAGTATGTCTAATTTTTAAGGAATTTAGACTTCTGTGATCCATAACACTTGTTTAGAAAAATTTTTGGCGAAATCACATAATTGATCAATTGTCGACGCGTTTCGAACCAACTAATGTGGTTCATCGTCAGGACAGGTTGAAGATACAGATCCAGTTCAGCGTGTTAAATAGTCTAAGCAGAGACTCCAACGGCTAAAAAAGACTAATGGCTATTTTTCAACTTAAGGACCCCAGTCAAACCTCCTTTAACTGAATTAATATTAATATCTTTTATAATTACTATTATATTTATGGAGCTAAGAAAATTAGGTAAAAAATAAAACCGATCAATGGTTAGATATTAAAATTAATCCATTAATTTATTTAAATTATTAATACATTATATATATGTATATAAAATATATATATTAGTATTATTCAATACCTAATATAATATTATATTTAATGTTTAGTTATTAA